>KZ807129.1:237277-247385 GCA_000696205.2 Oncopeltus fasciatus
TTTTTTGTTCTTTCTAGAAAGCTTATTTAAAATTCTTGAGGCATACTTGTTCTATTTTCGGAAGCGAGCACAAGGTTTGGCCTGGGTTACTTATCCCTATCTTAACATCAATCCTTCTTTAACTCACCCATTCCTCACAAGAATTTTTCCAGGAATTTCCTTTTTCACAATAGACAAATATTAAATAATACCCTTTTCTTTTTATTTTTTAATCTTTATTACACTTAGGAGAAGCCGAAAATGTAGTTGTTAAATTTGTGTGTGTATGTGAGTTAGCACTTCAGCCAAATTAAAACTTAAATAAACCAAATTCGGTAATCAAACTTCTTTTTCCCACAATTGGATGAGTTCATTAGTGACTAAAATCGTCAGTGAGTGGTGGTGGGGTTAGGAGAGGCACCAAATTAAATCTTCGTATTTTTTATTTAAAAATTAAATAAAATTTTTAATAAGGTTTTTTATAAGTTGAAGTGAGGAAAGAAATAATAAATTTTCAATCTTTTTTTTTTTTTCTGTTTAGGATTTGTGGCATGTTCAGCAACAAACCCAATTTGGTTTGTGAAGACCCGCCTCCAGCTGGACTACCGGGCAAGTGGAGAGAGGTTGACAGCTGGACAGTGCATTAGAAGGATCTACCACCAGACGGTCAGTAGTTACTCAGCCATCCTTCACATCTCCTGATACAATTTTGGTTTGTTTGTGAGTGAAGCTGCAAATCCGAGGCTCAGGTTCTTTCCCTATGTCTTGGAAGGACCTTTCTTGATTGAAAATTAATAAGTAATTGGTTGTTGACATTGTGACTTTTTTTGTCGGCTTTAAAGAAATACAATTATTTCTTTGAATATTATATTACTAAATTTGCTTATATTTAAATAATTGAATGTCCATATATTACTTGTCTTGTAAACGTCTGGTGATATAAAAGGGATGCTAATGGTTAGTGGTTGATTCCATAATCTACCATGCTTGGCTCTTCTATAAGCCCATGCTTGTACTTCCTATTTGAGAACTTCAGCTAAGAACTATACTGAGCCATAATTGGCAGTTGTCTCTCTGTAGAATTCTATCCAAATAACTTGCAACATCAAGATTAGGCCCATTAATACTTGTATATTTAAGACTCGATTGAACTCCTTCATATACATGGAATGCTCCAATTAGTTATCTAGCAAGATTAAATACAACCTTAACTTAATCAGGACCTTTTAAACCNAAAAAAAAAAAATACAAATTTAAAGAACGTGTATTTTTTAAATAATCTGTCAACGTTTCGGCTTACATTGTCAGCCATCTTCAGGGCTATCATGAAGGCAAGAGGGGACGTAGTGTCACCAAGATTCCATTTTCATGGAACGCTGGCAGATAATTTAAAATATATAGATTTTTTAAATTTGTATTTATTTTTTTTAAATCTACTTTCACCGAACCCAAAAGTTATGTTTTTCAAAAAACATGTAATAATAATATCTACGGTCAAAAAACTCTACATTTGAACATATAACTATCTAGTTATAACTATAATTAGTTATAGTTAAAATGGTATATTTATTAGATTATCGGGATAGATATTTTATAAAGGTGTGACTAATGCTAAGGAAACAAAAATATCAAATGCTCAATGCGCCCGTAAAAATAGAGACAAGACTTTTTTTTTCTGGATTGGAGCGAGTCAGCTGTTTTCGAAATTTCAATCCTTAATTTGAAGTTATTTGAAATGTCATTTGAAGTTCGCCATATTGATGACGGTATAATGGAACCTAACTCACTTATTTCGTTATGATTGGTTCTGCCGTATCCGAGAAAGGCGATTGAAAAAGAGTTCGGCCTACGATAATCAGTAATTCCTCTTTATTTTCCTAAGGTAAAATGAGCTGTTGTAATCTACCGATAAAGTCAAAAGCATGACTAACTATCTCCCTCAAAATTTTATGTTTCAAATTTCCAAATTCGTAGAATGCAAAAATCGAATTGAAAAAAAAAATGTCTGACAGCCTGTACATAGTTCGTCATATATCGGCGGTTTTTTTCGGAAACGCCGAATTTGATGAAATTTTGTGATTCATATTTTTTTCATTTCATATAAACTCTTATTTGGTTAAATAATGGCTTTGAAATTGCTCTTAAAGCTAAACGAACCTGGGGATTGTGTTATTTTGACATGAATTTAGATTTACTTTGTCTACTCCTAGTTTTAAGGACTTAAGATTATTCTGTAAAAAAAAATGTTTTTGTTTAGGACTCCAGGAGTCTTAGTAGCCATCTTGTTTAATCCATTTTATTCTATTACTAAGACAAATTATAAACCCAAAATTAAGTAATTAGTTTGAATAAAAATTAGTTTTTTCCTTTCTTTAAATGGTATTTTACTTCATATGAGCTAGTTTAAACTTCTCAAAGGATATTAAATTAATGGTTTACACATCCCCCCCTTTTAAAGTGCTAAAATCTTTATTTGTTGTGCTCATACGATCTCCATTATTTGTATCTAAAATAATAATAAAAATTACCTTTGCAGTCACATTGTTTCAAAAATCGTTTAAAATTCCCTGCCATTTTAAATTAAACTGGAATGAAATTGAATGATTGAAATTTTAAATTGAATATTATTGAATCATGTGTATTTAAAGTATATTATCAAAAGTGAGAAAAAATAAATTATTGTGAAGTAACTTACAGTGGTAACAATCTAAGGAGTTTGTTCCATTAATGAATATATTATCACTATACTTTAGTAAACCGTCTTCACCTGCTTTATTCCACATTCTAATTGCCTGCACTATCGGCAGGAGTCTGCCATCTTTGGGCAGAACATAGTTGTGTACACTGTCCGAGACACTTTTACATATCCAACTGTTTCTTTATATCTAGGCAGTTCATGTAAGTCTGGTTGTGCATGTCAATTATTATAATCCATAATAACACCACATTGTGGTGTGGTGTGGAGTCTTTTTTTTCACGCGTGTAGCTTCCTTTTCAGTGTATTGTTGGTCCTGAGTACTGTGGGTATTTTTTCATTTATAACTAGTTTTTATTGATCAGGTATTGTGTAGTTTATTATGAATCTATTTTAAGACAGCTTGTATTGTTGTCAGTTTTTGTATTCCCTCATTAGTCTAGAAGTATAGTGGTTCATTCATACACATTATTGTTGGTGAATTTGTATATAGTCTATATTTTTTCATAGTTGTTGGGTTTAAGTGGAATAGTTATGTCGCCTCCTGTGTCTGGATGCTGAGAGTTTGTGTTGTGTGTGATATCAGTAGCTGTTGGTTTTTGTTACATTTCATAGGTCAGTCTAACCAGTTCATGTAATTGTTATATTGGGATAGTTTATTGCCCTTGTCCTCCATCATGAATGTCATAAGAGGATTTAAGTTACTAAGGTCTGTGAGTACCTCCTCTCCATTGACTTGTGATAGTATGCATAATGTGTCATTTACTTATTTATAGTAATGTTTTATATTGTGCTTTCAATGTCTTTAATAGGTTGTAATTATATGTATTGTATAAATTTCTCCATCAGCGTAGAAGATGCCACATTTCCCTTTCTGAATCCATCTGTTGGTTTTTATAGATCATTGTCCAACAAGAAGTAAGTTAGTTTTAATATTGTTCATTATAATATATATAAAACCATTTAGTTCTGTTTATACCTGTGCATATTATTATTATGAAGGGGTATAAGTCTTTTATGTCGTTAGAGATGAATCAAGTATGTTTTATAATTGTAATTTCTCATAATTTTGTGATTAGGTCTGTGGTATTTCTTATTGTACAGATATTTGATAGGCTGATAAATTTTTTTTTTAGCTTTGCTGTGTGAGTGACTAGTTTGTTTGCTGGTGCCAGTCTGCAATTAATCTCAGTTTTTTTGGATATGTCTTGTTTGTGAATTTTTGATTGGGGTCCTGGTTTAATGTGATATTGTGTTCTGTAAAAAACTTTAACTGAATTTTAACCATTTTCTTCTTTATGATATAAACATTAAATTAACATCCTATGTATAAATCACTTCATAAGATAAATATACAAGATCTAATTTAAAAGAATAAGAGCAAAACAATTAAATAGTGGGGTCTCAGGGACCTGTGCACTATATAGAAGCTTGTTAACTTTAATTGAAAGCTAGACAGAAAGATAAAATTGTGCCCTACACCTCTGTCTACTTTTTGGAGGTTTTACATAGGAGTTTTAAAAAATTATTGTATGAAATAGCAATTCATTACAGCAGTGAAGTCTGTTGGACCAGACCCCAATGTGTTGTTCTTAGATTAAGTGAAATAAAACTTTTGCCATGGAGGATTCAAATAATTAAGTTTTTAAAAAATTTTCACATATTTAAAAATTAAATAAAATTTTTAATAAGGTTTTTTATAAGTTGAAGTGAGGAAAGAAATAATAAATTTTCAATCTTTTTTTTTTTTTCTGTTTAGGATTTGTGGCATGTTCAGCAACAAACCCAATTTGGTTTGTGAAGACCCGCCTCCAGCTGGACTACCGGGCAAGTGGAGAGAGGTTGACAGCTGGACAGTGCATTAGAAGGATCTACCACCAGACGGTCAGTAGTTACTCAGCCATCCTTCACATCTCCTGATACAATTTTGGTTTGTTTGTGAGTGAAGCTGCAAATCCGAGGCTCAGGTTCTTTCCCTATGTCTTGGAAGGACCTTTCTTGATTGAAAATTAATAAGTAATTGGTTGTTGACATTGTGACTTTTTTTGTCGGCTTTAAAGAAATACAATTATTTCTTTGAATATTATATTACTAAATTTGCTTATATTTAAATAATTGAATGTCCATATATTACTTGTCTTGTAAACGTCTGGTGATATAAAAGGGATGCTAATGGTTAGTGGTTGATTCCATAATCTACCATGCTTGGCTCTTCTATAAGCCCATGCTTGTACTTCCTATTTGAGAACTTCAGCTAAGAACTATACTGAGCCATAATTGGCAGTTGTCTCTCTGTAGAATTCTATCCAAATAACTTGCAACATCAAGATTAGGCCCATTAATACTTGTATATTTAAGACTCGATTGAACTCCTTCATATACATGGAATGCTCCAATTAGTTATCTAGCAAGATTAAATACAACCTTAACTTAATCAGGACCTTTTAAACCCAATAAAATATTACTTTTATGTGAGAAAAAATATACAAAATAGTAAAATAAAATGAAGAAACATTAAATTGTATAAGATGGTGAGTTAAAAAAATAAATGTTAAATTAAATGTGAGTTTAAAAAAACCCTCCACATTACATGAATATTAGCAATAGGTCCAGAGGACTCTGCAGAAGGTATCACTTGGCCTATAGGCCATCAAAATTATTACATATAAATAAAATGGAAAATATTATAATCATGATGATAATTGTGGTAAAGTAATCCCATATTCCATTGTTTATTTGAATCATACAGGGAGCTAGAAATAAAAATCTTAGTATTTCAGCTAGGAATCAAACCGGGTCTCCCACTTGTTGGGTGGGCATGCTACCAATTGCACTACTGAGGGAGATCTATAATTTCACGCCCCCCTTACCTCACTACGAGTTGGCAAAGGGCCACTACCTGATATTCAAATCACTTTTTTTGATCAATTGATTTTATTTGATTATCAGGTGGTGGCCCTTTGCCAAACGTGAGTCTAAGAAATAGCTAGCAATTGTGTTAGTGTGTGAGTGTTAGCTCTTCGGAGTACAAGACGATATAATCGTCATGCTTGACGGTTAGACTCGTAGTGAGGTGAGGAACTATCTATCTCCCTCGGTAGTGAAATTGGTAGCATGCCCATCCGGCAAGTGGGAAACCCGGGTTCGATTCCCTGCTGAGGTACTAAGATTTTTTTTCTAGCTCCCTTGCTAGCTTGTAAGATTCAAATAAACAATGAAATGTAGGATTACTTTACCACAATTATCATCATAATATTTTCCATTTTATTTATATGTTATAATATTGATGGCCTATAGGCCAAGTGATACCTTCTGCAGAATCCTCTGGACCTTTTGCTAATATTCATTTAATTGTTATATTATAACCTTATGTAACTTTATTAGAGAAAGTTATTTTATTTGTCTAATAAATAATATAATTTGATTTCAGGGCATACTGGGTTTTTATAAGGGTATCACAGCATCATATTGGGGCATCTCAGAGACTGTAATCCATTTTGTTATTTATGAAGCAATTAAAGCTCATTTAGTGAGTATGCGCCATTCATTGGATGATGATAAGAAGACTTACTCTGATTTTGCTGAATTTATGATCGCTGCAGCAATATCAAAAACTTTTGCTTCATGTGTTGCTTATCCTCATGGTTAGTTTCAAATTTTCTCTTTTGAAATATAATTTAATTACATATATGTAAAGTAATCTTGAAAAGAAAAGAGTATAAGAATTATATGATCATTTTTTTATTTTTATAATTATTAATAGTATGAACCCTTCATGGCTGACTTAGGGCTTTTAGCTTGCCCTCAACCAGATAGTCGGCTTATACGGGTATTAGTCTGCCACTAATGTGACTGACAAAGATGTGGCGGTCTATAAAATGATGTTTTGTTGCTTCTCTGTATTATGAATGAAAGCTGTCAGGGCAGGTTTACTTCCTAATGATTTCTGAGCTAATTGTCCTGTGATTTTATTCAATTCTTCCCCCCATCACTTTTCTAAATGATCTGTTCTATACAAGATGATTATAAATATCCTTAATTATGTATTATTATGTGCAGTATTATTGAAGGAGGAAAATGATTATAAATATCCTTAATTATGTATTATTATGTGCAGTATTATTGAAGGAGGAAAATGATTATAAATATCCTTAATTATGTATTATTATGTGCAGTATTATTGAAGGAGGAAAATGCAATGTTTATCATGCTCTCAATCATGATTAATTGTTTTATTTATAAATTTGTCTGGGAAAAATTTTTTTTTTTAAATTAAAGTCTATCAGCTTCTTTACTTCCTTTTTGGCATGGATTTCAATTAATTTAACTGTCTTTCAAGAACTTACTTTAAAAAAATCTAAATAATAGAAGTTAATACCCACTGATAGTGAGAAGCCTCAGGAACATAATGTTTATTTCATTAATTTTTTACATTTTCAAATAAACTTATACACAAAATAGCCTGGTCTTATTCATTAAAATATAAGGATTTATTAATTAATGAGAGAATTTCATCATTTCATTTTTATGATTAGAATAATAAATTAACAAAAATGTAATGGTTATTATACAAGAAGTGTAAGGAAGCCAGAAAAAATCTTACTACCTCAGCTGGAACTCCAACCCAGGTCTCCTGCTTTCTGGGCTAGTATGCTGACCATTGCACTGATCAGTGCCAGGTCAGGGACCACTCCAAGCCAGTGAGGGTTGGAATCTCGGTTGAGTTAGTAAGATTTTTTTCTGGCTCCCTTGCATTTCTTGTATAAAATTTAACGTGGGATTAAATTCCACGACTGAAATCATTATTTATAATGGTTATTATCTATTTCTCTTTGCATGTTAAATTTTACAAAAAAAAAAAAAAGATCTAATGGTCTGAATTTTGTAACAAATAATTTTTTTTTATAGAAAATAAAAAAATGTGGTCGATATCCAAACTCAAAGTGATAATCCCTTCTCATAAGGTAATATTTTACCTCTTTAAGTCTTGTAGATTGCAAAAATTGAATAAAATAAATACCTATCCATCATATGCTGTACATAAAATATCTGGGAAACAACTAAACCAAAAGATTCTGGTTTTGTCTGTTCCGAATATGGTCCTAATTAAGGAGATTAAATTAGGTAATTTATTCGATAAATATGATAGAAAAAAAAGTTGTGGAACTTAAGTTGTTAAAAGTTTAGAATAGTTGTAATAACCAAATGTTTAAATATGCCCCCCTAGGGATTATCTATTCAGCCAACAGACATTTTTTGCAGCATCTCCAATGGCTATTCCCTGAATTATTGATTTTGCTAGAAGACTGAGTGAGTCTAAAGAAATTTAATAACCATGTAGTTTTCTAATTTATGTGATTAATAACTAACCTTCTGTAGTAAAATAATGAAATTTATAAACTGAACTTATTTACATGAAATTTGTATTACAGTTTGTGTTTGTCTCCATTAGGTTCCAAATTAAATATGACCCTGATCAAATTATATTATTGGGAGGAGGAATAAAATCGTAAAATAACTATAATTTTTAGATGAGTACCTATCAATTATTATTATATTAAGATATTTTCTCCTTACAAAAGGTTAGAAAACTACATTTATTGTTTTCAAAGTATCTCCATTGTTTCCCCCTCAAATAGATGGTTTTCATATTTTTATTATTCCAATAATTTTATTTCATATTATTAAAAATAAATACTAAAATGGATTATTAAACAAATAAGAAAATAAGCTATTGTGGAATAAGTTTCAGGCCTTTTTAATTTAGTTATTAAAAATTTCTTAAAATGCATGGTTTGTCTTAGTCTCCCTCTATAACTTTTTAAAAGGATATTTTCAAGAGCTCAAGGTTTTCATTGCTAACACATGCGAGTGTAAGTTACTGCAGCTACTCAGTACTAGTTAATATCTCTGTTGGAAGCTTTTGAAAGTGGGCTTCTATGTCTGAAATACCTTAAAAATAAATGAAAAATTATGAATATGGAGGTAAATTTGTTGACTGTCAAGTATTTAGGAGGAGAGGATTTTCAGGAACTCGTTGAAGAATTAAAAACTAATTT
This sequence comes from Oncopeltus fasciatus, assembly GCA_000696205.2. NCBI lineage: Eukaryota > Metazoa > Arthropoda > Insecta > Hemiptera > Lygaeidae > Oncopeltus > Oncopeltus fasciatus. Next base: position 246,011 of record KZ807129.1, read on the forward strand.
CTAACCAAAAAAGGTTTTTATTTTAGCCAATGTTTTAGCCTGAATTTCAGCCTTCATCAGGGCAAAACTAGTCATGATGTAAACACAGTTGAGCACGAGTCTCTCTCTCACTCTCTCTCTCTCCATCACCCTATTTGCCCGAGTTGAAGGCATGAAATTCAGGCCAAAACGTTGGCTAAAATAAAAAAATTTTTGGTTACAAAATAGTTTTTAATTCTTCAACTACCAAGACCGAATTCCTGATAATTTTTTCTTCACAAATGAAAAATTGTTGTTGTACACATTTATATATATATATATATATATATATATATATATATTTTTTTTTTTTTTTTTTTTTTTTTTAATATAGAAGTAGCCAGAACTCGCTTAAGGGAGGAAGGTGACAAATACCAAAGATTTTGGCAGACACTTGGTCTTGTCTACAAGGAGGAAGGTTTCAAAGGAGTTTATAGAGGGCTTACAACCCAACTTGTTCGACAAATCCCAAATACAGCAATCATGATGTCTACTTATGAAGCCGTTGTATATGTGCTCACAACCTACTTTAACTCAACCAATCACTTTTATGAAGAACCAGGCAGGTAAACTGATTGTTTCTTTGATTGTGAAGTTATTGGTTTACAGGAATGAATAATTGTATCAATTTTTCGTTGCTGTGATTTTGCAATTGAAGATTCAACAAGGATGTTTCCAATTTCTAAATACATATTTTATTTTACATATTTAAATTTATTTTTTGAAAATCATGGAATTGGTAATTTTATTTTATCAATATCCTGTTTTATTTCCTCTATGCCAAATTTGGAGCAAAATAGTGAAATTTATGCTTTCAGGTGATCAACTCCATTAAACAAACTGGTATTATCACGTTCTTTCCTTATTATTATCACATGTATGTCAATATACTTTAATTTATTACTGAATCCATTTATTAACACATTTTTTTTTTTATATAGAAAAAGCCCTACATAGAGATTTTCTATGTTTCTTTAAAGATGGACATGGAAAATAATAGATGACTAGTTCGCTCTTTAAATTCTAAAATGGGAGTTTTATTTCGGTCTATATTTAATGTAGGCGTATATTTTATATGTCTGTGCTACTGTAATATTACTTATAGTCGGAGAAGGCAAGGGACTTCATAGGTAAGGATACTCACGCTTGACTAGGAGGAACTCCCTGAAGTCGGTGGGCGACTTGAAGACTGGCGGGCACGGCAGGGACGGACCGAAGAGAGGCACAGACTCTTCTGAGTAGACCGCTAGTCTGTAGCTGGAGTCTTCAACGCTGTAGCTGACGACTGCGAACACATCTACATCCCACAGTCAAGGAAAACAATAATAAACAACTGATTATGGTAAAACGTACACCA
>KZ807129.1:255898-268936 GCA_000696205.2 Oncopeltus fasciatus
TTTTAATTATATAATTATTAAATCTTTGTTTTCCCTGTTAAATTTCTAACAATTTTATTGGACAGACATTTTTAAAATTTCATAAACAATTAAGTTTGTTTGTGAAGCAAAGGCGAACATCATTTTTTTTTTTTTTTTCAGATTTTATATTTTTTTTAAAATACCTAATCTATGTAATAACTTTCTTATAGAAGGATGACCATCTATTCCTTTCATTTCTCTGTCCAGTCTGCTTTTATCCTCCAACTTTATTCATCCATACTCTATTGTGTTCAGATGCACAATAGAGTATGGGTGAATAGAGTCGGTGGATGGAAGCAGCCCTGGATCATCCTCTCCACAAAGTTGCTTCCAATCCAGAAACTCTTTTGGCTCCTTTACTAGTTTTATATTGATCGCTAAACTGACTTTAGTTTGAACATTATTCTAATTAGGTATTCTTAGCAACAGCAAATCTCTCCTACAGTGTTCCTAAAATGACTTAGTGTATGAGCTTTATACGGTACAGAAGTTGATTTCTACTTATTCATTCCAGAAAAGAGTTAGCCATTGAAGTTACTGAGAGATATTGCTCTTATAATTTATTTCTTTTTAATATTTCTGAGGCCAATACTTTATATTATACTATATATAATATAAATGTATATTATACTTTTAATATTTCAGACTAGCCATTTCTACTCCTTATAACCTGTAATGTTCTAGCTTTGTCCAATAAAGAGTATCATATTCTATACACCAAAGGGTATCATATGTAGAATTTTTCTAGTTATATTTTAAGACCATACAACTTAACACACATTTTAGATCCTATAAAACGAGTTGATTATAATTCTTAAGTTTAGTTGACTTTAAAGAAAAGACAAAAAATAAGCATTCTTTTCTTCAATGATATATTTTTAACTTATCACTGGCTCCAGTCAGGCACCACTTAGTCCAGCTAAGGATCTGAGGAAGTTGAAAACCTATGCTTTTAAAGAGCATTAATCTTGACATCCCTCCCAAACTAAAATGAAGTAACCAAAGTACAATAAATTCTTCTGCAACAGGTTTCATGGGCACTATTCTTCTCATTTGCAACTTCATGTTTGGCAGCATAATTCAGGGCTGATAGTTTTGTGGGGCCAAGTGTGTGTGTGTGCGTGTGCGTGCATGCATGTGAGTGTGTGTGTATATATATATTTATAATGACACACACACACACAAGAAGGTCTCTGAAGGGCTGTATCAAAAATTTAAACTAAGAACTGGCTAAACACAGTCCAGCATTTATATAATGTCATTTTAAACATTACTACAAATTAATGGACAACTTAAGGAAATTCAATAAGGAACTCGAAGAAGACAATAGTCAATATATATAAGCACTTAGTAACCCCATTGCAAACTGGTAAAATTAAAGTAAGATTAGTTAAGGAAATTCACTATCCGATAATATGGTAAGATTTTGTCATAGTGTTTTTCTAAAATATGAACTATTGCAGACCAATACCAAAGAATTTTCTGAATATGCTCATAATTTGGTACTGAAACTAGTAAAAAAGGATTCAGGTAACATTGAAGAGTAATGATTTTATGAAAAGTAAAATTTTTTTTTTTTATGAGGGCTAAACTTCATTTTTGGAAGTAAAGTATAGAAAATATATTTCCATTAGTATAAGCCTATTTCTCGGGGATGCCCTTTTTATTTTCAAAATATAAATTAAGGAAGTTTAAAGAGCAATAAGAAGTAAATATAATAATAAGTATGGCAATTAGGATCATTTAAGTCCATAGAAGATGCCAGCCTGCTGTTGTCAATTTTTTTACAATAATAATGACTTACAATGTCATTCCAGTCTTTGATGGGGAAGTCTTTAAGAATGGTCAGTGGTTGAATCAGTTACAGCTTCAATCTTATTTTATAATCAAGAAATAGAAAAAGACTGACAGGTTGTCATATTCGAAATGGCAGAATAACCTCTCATAACCACTGTGGTACAATAGCTGTCATTCGGAGTGGTTCAAACAAGAACCTCTATAGGTATTCATAAATAAATTTTATGCCACTGAATGTTGTAACTCTTTAGCATTTATTTGGATGTCTCTAATCATTTAACATAGTCATTCTAGCTTGGATGGTAAGCTGGTGTTGTGATGTGTAGCACACTATCTCCATAAAATCTACTGAATTCAGAAGTGATGAATTTCATTGTCCATGACAATTGTTCAAAACAGGAAAAGTTTAAGGATGAGAGTTTAAAGTATATTATAGTAATTCAGAGGTGATTATCTTTTATATAATATGAAACATTTCTATCATTTTGCAAAATACATCTACTAAAAGAATATTTTTTCTTTGCCTATAAGTCAAGATTAATGCATTTCCAAGAGCCATTCCACTAGAGACCAAGAGGATAAGAACTAGTCATGTGGCTCATTCTTAGCAAACAATTTGCACAATAGAACATTGTTTAACATTTTTTCAATGTCTTCTCAAATACCGACTGACAAATTTAATTGCAGGCTTTGGCCTTAATTCTCAGCATTTCAAAATGACTACTGTGTTGGTGAACTAAAACACACAAAGTTAATGCGGTATGACAGTTTTCAAAATACAAGAGGAACACTGTTAAGTAAATGCATCTCTGTGGAAAACATTTGTCTGTTCCTCTGGAATTTTACATTGCTATCCTTCTTCGATGCATTAAAATTATTAGATGGAAAAGCTGTTGATCATGGAGATATATAATTGAGTTTGGTGTGATATTAAATATTTTTAAAAACACAACTTCCATAAAAATGTGCATATGTTTCGGCTTACATTATGAGTCACCTTCAGGGTATCTTGAAGGAGAAAACAAAATGGAAAAACCAATGAAACTCTGTGTGTTTTGTTCATTTTTCCATTTTGTCTACTACTCACAATCACTTTTATGATAAGACCAAGAAAATGGCTTATATTTTATGCCTGAATGTCAAAAAATAAAACATGCCCATTTTCTTAATCCATCAAAATCAAAATTGTGATTCTTTAACTTTGGCTGAACCACATTTATTTATTGGATTATAAATCCTTTTTCCTTTTGGATCTTCAACTGTATCCTTAGCAATCACTTCAGACTAACATGAAGCAAGACTCCTCTAGAATAGCAGTTACAACATTGTACCCCCCTTCCCCATATTGATCTTTGAAATCTGCATTCGAAGCTACATTTAATGGTAGTTCATCTTCCCAAATTTTTACAGTTAACACATATTCAATTTTTAAGACATAGCTCATCGGAAATAAAGACCACTGTTTAAGTAGGCTTAGTAGTGAAATACTTTCCTTCAAAATAAGGTTAGTTAAAGGCTGGTGTTCAGCTTACAAGATGAATTCTCTTTCTATTAAATATTGCTTAAACCTTTTGACTATATGGTCTAAGTGAGTGTCATAGACACAAATGCCAGCAGTTTTTCTGTTGTCAGCAAAATAATGTGAAATTGGAATGAATTTAGAGTAATACGTGACCATCCCTAAAAATAACTCCAAGAATTTATTAGTTGGACCAGCTATTTCTGTTATTGCCTTGACTTCTGATATTTGAACCTCATATTCTAATAAGTTTGCCCAAGATACTTGACTCACTCTTTCATGAGCTTAGAATTCTATAAATTTAGTTCTATGGGTTTAGATGGAATCCATATTTACAGATCTTTTCCAAAACTTGTTTCAACCAGCTTTCCTCGTCTATGTTACTTGTAATTAGGTTCAATAGACAAGCACATCCTCAAATCCAAAATATGATGATCAAGGCACTTACCTCATAGAAAATCAAGAGTGCCAGAATCAATCAATCCAAATAGAAGCCTCTTGAATATATACAGACCCATGTGGGTTATTAAAAGTTATTGTGGTTTGTTATCGACAGGACTAAAAGGATAGGCCTCAGTTAAAACCAAAGTGCTGAACTTAAAACCAACATTCAGCTTAATAAATATATCTTTGATAGTCTGTAATGATGCCTATTACAGACATGCCTTCTGTAATAATAAGAGTGTCATTCCTGCCTCTAAATAAATTGGCACATAACATAAATTAGCTAGAATAAAAAAATGTTACTACATCAGCCAGGACTCGAACCCGGGTCACCTGCTTTCCGGGCAGTTATGCTGACCACTGCCCCACCAAAGCTAGCCAGATATTCTCCCCCACTTTACTCCGATCTAACCCCCAAGTAAGACGAATATATCATTTTATGCTCAAGGGAGCTAACATTGTCGACTATTTGTTAGACACTCCTTTTTTTTCTTATATTTATTTTTTAAATTATGACTTTAGTTGTGGTATTTAATCTCATGTTCAATTTTATGCAACAAAGTAAGGGAGCTAGAATAAAAAAAATCTTACTACCTCAGCTGGGACACAAACCCGGGTCTCCTGCTTTCCGGGCAGTTAAGCTGACTACTGCACCACCGAAGCTAACTAGATAATCTTCCAACATTGTAAGATTTTTTCATTCTAGCTCCCTTGATTTGTTAATACCATTGTTGTGGTACTTAATTTCATGTTCAATTATATACTAGAATTGCAAGGGAGCTAAAATAAAAAAATCGTATTACATTGGAGAGATTAATTGGCAGGAGACCCTGGTTCGAGTCCCGGCGTGGGTAGTAAAATTTTTTATTCTAGCTCCATTGCATTTCTTGCGTAAAATTGAAAATGGGATTAAATACCACAACTAAAGTCATTATTTACATAAATGATAGGTTTTCTAATAATAGCTATTGGTGGGGCCCAAATTGAACAATAAGTAAGTTCGAGGGTCCCTACAGCTACTAGAGTCTCCCTTGTTATTCTGGCAATTCATTACTAAGAGCAAAATGTACTGGCAGGGCTTTCTTGACTACAGGTTATGCATTAAATTTTAAATAAAATGTAGTCATAAGCTTTGGACGGGAACCCCTTTCTGAATACTCTGCAAGTACTGTTTGCCTATGACTGCAATTTTGTTACCTGAATGCTGGGTTAGTTGGGGTCAGGCTAAATCTGCCTAAAGGGCCATTATTCTTTTAATAGCAAAAATACTTTACTTTCAGTGTCCAATTTTAATTCAACATTCCTGTTATTAATTTGAACTCTTACAAGAGAATCTTATTAGTATACATTTATTTAAAATACAATCACCTCAGTGATTTCTATCATCATTCCTGATTCCCATAATGAATGTTTTATAAGGTTGTCATAAATGTGAATTTGTGGGGGGAAAAATTGCTGGAAATTCAGATCAGTGAACTTTCAGCCCATTAGTAATTCCCAACCTACCATATATTAGCTAAAAAAATGTATGCTTACTGTAACTTAAGTTTATTTTAAATTTTATATGTTTTATAAAAATTCAAATAGTTCATTAAAATTAAGTATATTGTTTATATACAGGTTCATATTAGAATATTCATTTAGCCCTCCACTTAAATTCAAGGAAGCCTTAAACTTAACATACCAAATATTCTATGTCAGTTTGTTAAGTATCAAATAGATTACATTGAAAAAATTTTCTTCCATTTCCTTCCTCTTGGATATGAGTCCTACATGCTTTTGGGAAGAAGGTATTCTAGGTTTTTAAGTTCCATTTATTACTAAGATTAGGTTTTGATTTCTTTCAAAACTTGCTAAAGTATCATTTTTATTTACATATAATAACAACAGAAGGTAACAAATAGAAACAAATGTTAAATCAATGAGGTTACATCAAACACCTCTAAAAACAAATAGGAACATATGTTATATTAAAGAGATATTCAGATAACATCTTATTAGGATACAAGCTTTGTGAAAGGCCACTAAGGTAATGCCAAGTTGTAGATGCTTCAAATTTTTTTCTCTCAAATAGAAGATAAGAAATAAATTAGAATAAAAAATATCTGAATAGTTCAATAGCATTTTTTCATTCACAAAACTTCCGGTCCATAGGATACAAATTAAAAGATAAATACAAATATTATCAACAGAATCTCTTGAACTTTAAAAAAAAAATTCACCAAGCAGCAAGATTTTTAATATAATTACACATTCACTAATAAATAAATAAAAAGTTTATAAGTTTACTTGCAACTATATTGAAAATTTTAAAANTATTTTAATAAATAATGCAACTTTAATTTTAACCATCCTCACAAGTGTAACTTTTATACATATTATAATTTTAGTTTTGAAACACTTAAAAGTCACCCAATTCCCTGTAATTATGAACATTTGCACTTACGTATAAATAGATAAGTTCATATGCATACATATTACACATATATAAATACATACGTACATAATGGTAAAAAAGATTTACTTTTAAAGCACATCTCCAATTTAAAAGTATTTTTAATAAAATTATAAAACTATTATGACTATAAACAATTTTACTTTTCATATACCCATTTAGTAATGTGACCAAGACAAAGTATTTCTATGAATTTTAAATTGCTATAAACTCACTTTTGATCACTTTCTAATATTATATCAGAGTAAATAGGATAATGAATACAAAATGTTATAGTCCCTAGCAGAACTGGTACACTTGATTTATCACAGCCAATTATAGGCACTTAAAAAGTTATTCTTCGAAAGTATAGACAATTAGATTTTTTAAAATAATATCCTAAGCAAAAATATTTTTTTCCAGAGACTAAGCAGAAGAGTATTCTATCAAAATTAATATATATCACAAAAGTTTCAATTTTTAAGTTAAATTCATTGTTTATAATGGAACTGGATAACCTTCTAAATTAATCCGTAATTTTATATTTACAGAAGCAAGCTGTACAATTAAGTATCTTAAAATATAAGGAATTTCTATTTTCTCTATTTTACTTTCAGAATCGCACAACTTACAAGTTAGCAGTTCTGCCATAATCTCATCATCTGACTTATGATTTTCAGTGAAGTATGGACCCAAAATAGTTTCACAATTCCTACAAATAAGTGCCTGTGAACAATAAGAAAAAAAATAGATTAACTTTTTATTTTAAACATCATTTTTCTTCTAAGTCTAGAAAAAATAGGAATTAAGAATGACCACAGATTTGTTAGTTATGTTTTGGCAACTCAATTGCTTGAATAGTTAAGCTTGAAGAAAGTTTTAATTATTTAATTATATACACCTTATATATTCTTACTATTTGTGTTAATATCATAATTATTTTACAAATGCAAACATAATCAAAGGAGTTTTTAATGAAGAAGGATTAATTTTAATCCGGTCTTCTTTAAGCATTCAAATGGAAAATGATTCAGGTGGAAACACGAATTAGGTCAATTTTGTTTTGCGTATAAATTTGGTTTGAAAGTGACTGAAACTAACAGAAAAATATGCTCTTTATTTGGAAAAGATGCCCTCTCTAAGCGAAAGGCAGAAATTTGGATTGCCAATTTCTCTGCAGACCATGAGACCCTCGGAGATAATACTGGCCCGGGCTAGCCAAAGGTAGTTAGTTGATTTAGATGAAGTTTGAAGAATAATTGAGTTGGATTCTCACCAAAGTTGTTCAGAGGTGGCCTAGCAACTTAATTAAAATAATGATATTAACTGTGGTAAATAATCCCTCATATACAAGAAATGCAACGGGAGCCAGAAAAAAAAATCTTACTACCTCAGCTGGGATTAAACCCGAGTCTCCTGCTATCCGGGTTGAGCGCCTACTAACAATTTAATAATTCTACAACCTCTGTCTGGATTATCACCATCAACTAGGAAAAGTGAAAAAAGTTATAATTTATTTTATTTATGGATTCCTAATACACTTACAGAAGCCAATAAGGTAAGTGGCTTAACAAATGCATCTTCATTAGCTTTCTGCTTAAAAATTGAACCCTTTTTTAGATGCAACCTGCGATGTAAAATGGATTTTGCAGAATAATTTTAGACGATTATATCAGTGGTTCTTGGTTGTATACAGAGGAACCAAGACTTACAAAACCTGATCTTCATCCGAAGAAAGTTAAGCTAAATATTTTCTGAACAGCCAAGGGAGTAGAGCATTTAGAGATTCTGAATCAAGGTCAAACTATTACTGCAGAAGTATACTCCAGAACATTGGACCGTTATCACCAGAAGCTAAAGCTTTTTGATCCCAGGGCAATGCTTTGCCACACACTGCCAAATTGATCTGTTTTGCCAATTATCCTGAACTTCACTTACTAATTACCACCTGTTCAATATCTCTGGACAACCGTCTTAGACAGAGAAGTTTAGATAACCGAGACAGACTACTATCCTGATTGAACGAGTTAATTATCAGTAAAAATAAGTTTTTTAAAGAAAGAATTTGAGATTTACAATTACATTGGGAAAATGTTATTGATTGTAATGGAGAATATTAAAATATATATATATATATATATATATATATATATATATATATATTTACACATATTTATTAGTAATTATTTTTTTCCATAATAAAAACAACAGGGCTTTTTGAATGCCTGACAACCCCCTCATATCTAATTATAATAATTGAACCCTCACTCATTTGTGTTATTAATGTTATAGAATAATTTTAGCCTTTTGAATGGTTCAGGAAAATCTTCTTCATCCTTTGACAAGGGTATCTAGAATAAGATACATGCCAACAGTAATGAATACTCCTTTAAATAGGCCTCAAAACATGCAAAACAAAAGAAGACTTTTAGAAGCTAAATCATTAAATGTTGTAAGTGAAAAAAAGAAAAAAATGCATAGCAAGGTTAATTCGAACATCTTTTGAAACAAGTCAAATCTAAAATTAAATATCAAAAGTGCTAGCAAAAATTATAAAAAGAGGTAGATTATGGATTCTTGGTTGAACTTACGAGCTTCCATATTAAATTGATCATATAATTTATAAGTTAATAAAAAAAATATGATATTAAACAAAATCAATTATTAAATAAATTACAATGTAATAAATAATTCACAATAATTGAAGATTAAATCTTACAGTTGATTTGTCAGAACAATGAAAGAGTCTGTCTCGCAGAAGGAAAGCTGCTCCATGCGATATTAGAGAGTCACGTTCCATCTCTCCAAATCTGACACCACCACCCCGCTTCCTTCCTTTAATTGGCTGTTTAGTTAAAACATCCATAGGGCCTGTACTCCTGACCTAGAATTGGAAACAAGAGAAATGTTACCAATTTATCAACAGTGTTTGTATTTACATATTTTTTTATAAATACAAAGGGCCAACAATTCCTTATAAAGAATGTTGTGAGAAAATGAAAATAATTAGAAAAGTTCAATAGTTTTAAACCTTTGAATCAAAATAGAAACATTATTAAAATCCAACTTTTTAACCTATGAATAAAATTATCTACTAAATGTAGAATATAGATATTAATTAATAGACGATTTATTGAAAACTCCATTAAACTGAAATGAATCTCTCAAAATCAAGAAACTTGACATTATTCTTCTAATCTACTTTGTTTATTTGTATGGATGTACAAGAGATTTTAAAATAATGATAAACTATGAAAAGTTAAAATGAACATCATTTCGCATCCAATCACATTTTCACAACACAAAATGACCAATTAATTAGTGAATTTCATCTATACAAATTTTACAAATACAAACAAATTACTTATTTAATAATGCTGCAAATACTGAATATTTACCACTGACCACCTCATTCATTCATAATTTATCTTTCTATTTCAAGCATACAACTTTTCTTATAAAATTAAAAATATTTTTATTTTAAAGCTAATTTGTTTTCTCTTTTATTTAATTGTTAATTCTGTAGACGCTAATATTTTAATAAATAATGCAACTTTAATTTTAACCATCCTCACAAGTGTAACTTTTATACATATTATAATTTTAGTTTTGAAACACTTAAAAGTCACCCAATTCCCTGTAATTATGAACATTTGCACTTACGTATAAATAGATAAGTTCATATGCATACATATGAATTCATTAGTTAAAATACTAACACATTAAAAATAGAGGTATAAATTACTAAATTGCCTTTTCAAGCCTTTTAGGCTTAATTCCATTTTTCATACTCAACACAAGATATAATAAGAATGTTATCCCATTATTTAGTTTCGGTCTTTTAAAATCTAAATGATATGTTACATTCTCACTATCATCATTATTTAATTTATATTTAAAGTACTTAAACCAGAAATAATAAAAACTTAATATTTATGCTTTCATTACAAATATATCCAATGAACACTAATTTAAATCATATTTTACAGTTTAGAATGTGCAGTTAGTCTCTTATGTGTTCATATAAGTTTAATTACAATTTTAAAGGTATTTGACATATTTCACCACTTGTTCACTTAATTTAATTCATTTAAATATTATTGAGTTACAATAATACTTAAATAGCACAATAATTGTAGTAATGAAATTAAAATAGTTTTTTTATATGCTGTAACAGATAGGTCAATGCTGGTTTGTTACTATTTTATTTGCAAAGTGTTTGTGTCATTTTATTATCTTATTAAAGTTTTGCTTTAGCCAATCTATACATTTCTTATCACAAACTATGTATTTAATACTATAACAAGGTAGATGTGACTAAATTTTATTGTTGTTACACTTTCCAAATTTTATGTTGTTGTAAATAATCTCTAATTATTTTGGTATTTTTGTTAGTAAGAAATTCAAGCTTCTAATGCATGTTTCCTTCTCTTATAATTATTTTATTACTACCTGTTTATTTTAGTTTAAGTTTTAATATGTTAAGTGACAGGTTTAAACATCAAGGTAATTTTGAATTTCCAATGTTTTTAGACTCAAAAAATAGGGCAGTTTCATGATTCATCCTCGGATCAACACAAAAACATTCACTCCCACAGAAAACTCCCTATTATGTGCAGCAGATTATCTTCCTTAAAAATAAATTTTACATGTATTCTTAATGAATACAGTATTAAAAGTAAACATCAGGCAAACAAAATATTTTCCATCACAGTTTTTTTTTTTTTTAGTGGAATGTTTTAATATATTATGAATACACATGTTTAAACGTTTTTTTATTATATGCTCCGAATTTTGAAAACCAGTATATTTTGACTACATATTTATAGATTACAGAAATTATATTTTAGTAAGCAGAACAATTCCATTTCAAAGAATGTTATTTAATTTAACACAGAGTATCTTTAGAGCAATTGTTAAGTGGCCTGTGGGGTTGTGAGAAGTCTACTCCTCAAGAGTACATAGTTCACTGAAAAAGTTCTAAGCCATCAGTCATTTCATGTTTCAGTGTTCTAGCTTATGCTTCTATTGAATAAATAATGGCAGAAAAATGAAAGGAAGTTGTTGTAACAATAACCAAAAACAGGAAAGGAGTTCTAAAATAGAAAACAGTGCTTCAAAGTAGCAGATGCATTAGGATTATGGTATAGAAAAAACAACTGTTCGAGATATTTTTAACCAAAAAGACAACTAGGTAAATTTTGAATGAATGTCAGGCAGTGCATCAAAAATGAAAACAATGAAAAACTATACTTATGATGAACTTGACTCAGCACTGATGGAATGGTTAAATAAGGTATGAAGTGAGGGTACATCTGTGACTGGTCCTATTGTTTAAAAAAAAAAGAAAGTAAAAGTAATTTTTTTTCTTCTTTTTAAATTTTTTAGATTTCCATAGTGATTTTGATGCATCATCTGGTTGGTTACCCCATTTTAATTTAATCAATTCCATGAATTTCGAGAAACTTGATTATGTGGAGAAAAGCTGAGTAGTGATCAAGAAGTAGCGGATGACTTTCAACATGAAATGAAGAAGAGAGGAAAAAATTGGAATGCAATGAGGGCGCTGGTTCAGGATCTGGAGGCTTGGTTTGCCTAGACAAAGGCACCTTCACGCTGAAAGGCACTAAGGAGGAAGAGAAAGAAGAAGAAGTATTGTCTGAAGAAATTTCTTATGAATAAATTTGCAACACAGACCAATTTAGACTATTTTGGAAATGTATTTTCACTCGGACACTGTTATTTGAAAAAGAACTTGAAGCAACGGGTCACAAAAGCAACAAGGAAAGAATAACAATTATGTCATGCAGTAATATGTCTGGTAGTCTTAAACTCTACCAGAATCCTATTAGAGAAAAACTATTAAGAGAATCCATGAAAAAAAAAAAAAAAACTGCTCGAGTCAAAAATAGAAGAAGGCTGCATTCTCAAAAAGTTTTGCAAAACTTATATGATTTTAGGCAGTAATTATGAAATAGCCACAGAGTGGGATTCAATCAACTCCTTAACCCTTATGGAATCATTGAGAAAAATACTGCTCAATGTGCTCAATGAAAAACTTATACCAAGAAAGGTACAGCCAAAATAAAGTGTCTTCTCAGCAAAAGACAAAAAATGTAATGACACTGTTTAAAAAAAATTGTAAACCAAATAATTGTTTTGTACAATGTGATACATATATTAAGTTTATGAGCACTTATGTCCACGCAGTAAACCCCTGATTGTCTTGAGCATTGGGTGGCAAAGGTACCGTGGATAATAAAAATTGTGAATAATCTACAAAAAGGCATAAAACTTTTGCAAAAATTTTGAAGCTTAAAAAATTGATTTTATAATAATAAACTTAACAGTCTGCAAACAGTAAACAATATTTACAGTACGTATATACATGAAATCAATAATAATAAAAGTGTTCTTAAGGGAAAGTTGGTTGATTTGTACATGAACTTAATCTATGTTCTATATAGATTAAGTTCATAATAGAAAATAGTTCAAAATAAACAATTCTTTAAATTACAACATTTTTAAAGAGTCTTTTTTTGTCTCTTACTGAGAAAACACTTTCTTAATTCTTGACTGCACCTTTCTTAGCATCAATTTTTCAGCCAATTGCTTGTCATCTTAATCCTCTAAACTGCAATTGGCCTACACACAAACAATATATATATGGCATAATAATATTTCTACTATTGCAATTGTATTAAAAATACCCTCTTGGTACATTAAATATTTAAATATATAATAATCATACCTTCTATTATCCGTCTTCATTGGTTTCTGCAAACCATCTTCTGTTGGCGAGCGCTTTCGGACATTGTCCATC
>KZ807129.1:290438-313768 GCA_000696205.2 Oncopeltus fasciatus
TATATATATAAAACACTTAGCTCCACAGAGTACAAGACGATATATTCGTCATACTTGGAGGTTCAGACTAAGAGTGAAGTAAAGTGCAGGAAACTAGAAATTATTCTCAGCTCCCTCGGCGTAGTTCGTTAACTCACCCGCCCGGATAGTAGGGGAACCAGGATCAATACCTGGCTGAGGTAGAGTTTTTTTCTAGCTCCCTGTACGATTCAAATTAATAATACTCATTTCATTACAATCTCATAAAAATATGATCTAAGTAGTCATACCATTTGTGGTTGAAGCTTAACATTTTAAGTTAAATAAATTGTTTTATCTAAAAATTATTTAAAAGACAGATTAATAAGACCAAAAATATAATAAAAATTCATTCACATAAAAAATATAGGGATCTTAAAAATAAAAATAAATGTAATATTGGGTCCCTTGGTCTTATAAATAAAATAAAAATATTAGCTTTGTCCATGAGAAATAATTAAACTTTACCTGTAAAAAAAAAAAAGAAAAAAAAAAAACCACGAAGAAGTAGCGAACAAGAATCAAGCACCATTCTACAAATACACACACTAGAATAATAATTTAAAAAAATTACTTGAGAATGAAGTCACAAATATCTTCATCAGATGATTTTAGTGGAGCATCATATTGCAGTTTTACCCTAAAGGCTTTTCCAACAAACCTTTTAGCATCTGCTGTAGAATGAATATCTTCCTCATGAAGGCTTCTTAACATAGACATTATACAACTAGAAAAAATAATAAAATGCATTATAGTATAATATATAGCTAATAGGTAAGAACCAACTAAATATTTATCACCATGGGCTAAAGAAAATTTTTTTAAAATGTAGCAAAAAAAAATCATAATATTGAAAAATGTAATACTATTATCTGGTCATTACAGTTTATTTTATGTAACAATTAAGATAGAGCTATTGCTAGATTACAAATTATTTTTATGAGGAAATGGGTCAATAATTTAAAATATTTATTAAATTGACTTACCTCTTCATGTACTGATCATCTTCATAACCATCCTTAATATCTATGAAAATCCTTTGATCACAACAGTCCGTTAAACACTTGATAATAAGCATAAGAGGGGCGAAGTAAAGGCGCTTATTATAACTAAACATGATTTGTACACTACCATCAGTTACAAAATGTAGAACATTGGTCTGTAATAATTTGAAGAAAACATAATACAATATATTTTACAAAAAGGCTACTAAAATTGTATTTTATGACTAATAAAAAATAAATCAAGGGTCATTTTTATCTTCTATATTTAGTGAATAAAAAAGCTCATAATCCATCTCGATTATCCATAATAATCTAAGACGAGAAAAGTTTTTGTCAATATGGTTTTAGATGTTTTGTCGCCTAATATTTTTCTTTTCTTCTCATTGTTATGTGGCTTATTTTTTATTATGATTTTACAATAAGAAAAAGTTGTCCTTATAAGAAATAATCTTTACATTATAGTTTTAATAACAATTTTCACATCAGTCTTTTAAAAGCAAAGCACTTCTAGCTCAATAAGCATTTAAAAATAAATTATACCCAAATAAGACAACTCTTTATAGCAATGATACAAACTTTTTTATAGCATAATAGATAATTCAAAACAAAAAATCATTCCTATTGACAAATACAATTGTATAAATAATATAAATAATGATCATAATTTGATTTACCTCTAATGTAAATAAAATCCTATATCAAATTAGCAGACAAAAAACAGGAAGGAGAATAGGAATATTGATTTTGTTTCAATAGTAAATTTTAGATGGGGTGATATGAATTTAAAGCAGTAGGGATTTAGATGGTTTGTTCAGCATGAGGAAGAGATGATCTTTATATTTCAGTATATACATTTGTTCTAACAATTTGTTGTAATGATTTAAAAAGAATTGTATTCTAGCTGAGAGTCAGTTTAATACAAACCCAGTTAATGTAAATATATGTTTTCATTAAAAAAATAAATAAAATAAGTCACGGTATAAGATCTACATTCTGAGAAAAATTATTTCATTAGAAAAAGAAGGCAGGATAGAATCAACAGGTCATTAAGAATAATATTAGACATGTTAGGAGCAAGGTTATTTCTCATAGCCAGGCAGTTGATCTACGTATAATAGAAAACCTTGGTAAAAGAGGTAAACAGAAATACAGAAGAGGAATTATGTCTCGAGTAAGTAAAGCAGGGTAGGTTAGTCTTAGAAGATGATTCAGGATTTTATAAATGAATGGGAGGGATTTGTGAAGATAATTATGAAGAGGGACTTAGAATCTAGTGAAGTGAATATGTTACCTTTAGAAATATGAAGGAATTTGAGATAGGTTTTGAATACTAAGTTTTTTTACATTTTAGGGGTTTTGTGCATAATTTAAAAAATCGTTCTATAGACCACTTTAATTGTATAAAGATCATAATTTGATTTTCTCTTAAATCAAGTCAATAAAATCCTACATAAAACAAGTAGGTCAATATACAGTTCAAATACAGATTTTCAGGCCATGAATTTTCAAATAGAATATTCATTGAAATATATTTAGAAATTTTAATAAGTTAAACATAACTTTAGTTTATTCAATAAAAAAATACCTGTCAATTGCATTAACAGGTAATTGTATTCAATAATATTTGGGTAAAAGTAAAAAGGCCACTAAAGGGCAAAGTGCCTTATTCTTTAATCTATGTTAAAAACAAAATTAAAACATATAGTGATAGATATATTTTTCTTAGAATGTAATAAATGAAATTTAAAAAATATTAGACAATAAGTAATATGAATAATCACTTTGTAATTTTCTTGAAAATTATTATGGCCAGTATAAATTTCATTTATTGGAAAAAATGTATTCAAAGAAAAATTGAGAGAATGAAAAGGTAAATAGGGCAAATTGGAAACTCCAAGCTCAGAGATCAGGAATCTATTTAATAACTAGACTTCTGAAAATTAGATTGCATAAGTATAGTGCTTTAATGAAAAGAAATTGTGTAAAAATTGGAGTTTTTTTAGAGTCAATTTGAATAACAAAGTTCTATTGATCATAATAAGAATATGAAGTTATAATAACTTCACACATATTCATCCAAGAAATTCTAATTATTTAGATTTATTTTTAACTGAGAGTCATGGAAAGAGAGAAGAATGATTTGATAGATTACTCTTCAGAGGCCTTGTGTGGATGTTAACTAGATTTAATATGAAATCTATATTTTTACAGGAGAAAAGTACGCAATGAAGGCCTATTGATTGATCAATGAAAAAGCTTCAATGACTCTATTAAACTGATAAAAATTGTAAATTAGGAGTAATAGTTCACATGAACACCAGTTCAAAATATTAGAAAAAACACAACCATAAATAAATAAATAAAATAAGCTTATATGTTCTAGCAGTATATTATTTATTAATCGAATAATTAATTATTTAACAAACAATTATTAATCTAATAAATTTAAATGATAAACGCATTTATTAAAAGAGACATCACATTCATGGTGACAGACAATTAATAATTCCATACAATATGAACCCTAAATTATTAAAATATAAAAGAAAATGAATATTTACCACAGATGTATGATCTTCTTTAACAGATCTAATCAATACTCCAATGTCTGAAAATGAATCTCCTCTGTTTTTCCAAGTTGGTCTTCTAACCGCAATTGGGTAATTCCTTCTTGTCATTAATAACATTCTTACTAATTTTTGATTACCTTTCACAAGAAAATAACCACCCCATTCATCTTCATGCTCGCCATGTTCCACTAACTGTTCAGGCGTAAGATTTGAGAGATGACAGATTTTAGACTAAAATACAAATAAATAATTAAATAATAAAAATAACCAGTCTTTCACTGCCTGAAAATAATTATTAAAACATTGTGTCCTTTAAACTTTTGCATAATAAATATTCACTGAACATCTTTTTAAATTTAAGTTTTCATCTTTCTAAACTTAACCTTTCTTGCAAGATTTTCTTTTTTTAAACATTATTTTTCTGATTTATATGGTCTATAAAGAAAATTAGATCATTAAACTTTAAAGGGAAGTCTTTCAGATCAGGCATTAGAATTAATTATTATTATGAGAAAATAACTAATTTACATTTTCTCAACTTTAAGAATTGCTGGATGTTTAGTTATTTTTGTTAATTTTGAAAAGTTCATAAAATGAAATAAAATTTGATTTACTTACTTCATTTTCATATTTTATAATACTGCCGACATCTATACCCAACCTAATACCCTCTTAGCTCACTTTCTCGAAAACTAAGTGATCCTCTACTCGCATCCTGATTCTAAAACCGCTTCCAATAGTAGTTTTGTAAAAACAAAATCACTTTGTTACTATTCAGCAGTGGTGCAACAAGAATTAAAATAAATAAGCCTAACTGTGTATAGGTAAATTTTTAACTAAGAAAAAAATTATCCTACACACACACTTAACACACAATAAATACATCCATAAACCTCCTCTCAGATTCAGTCCTTGGATTCCACCTCCTTCACTCACAACTAAACTGGAGGGAATATGTTAAAATCAAGCTGCAAGAACTCAACAGACTCTTATTCAGACTTATAAACAAGCAATCACAGCCTACAATTAAAAAAAGAAGACTGTACAAGACTTAGTGATGTTTATATATTTTTTATATTTGTTTATTATTTGTAGGACATTTCTTTATACATCTTCTCTGTCATCAAATTGCAAGATGTTCATTAACAGACAATAATAAAAATAATTTTTTAATAATAATAATAAGTGTTTTTTATTTGTTTATAGATTATAAATGTTGTAAAATAACACTTTTCAATAATTTTGTTTTATACATTTTTATGTGTTTTGTTAATACTAACAAAGATATTAAGATTATAAATTTTTGTCCCCTGTTCCAGCCATTAACAAACTCATCCAATGTTTTATAAAAAAGAACCTTAAATATAGAATTAGGTTCCATTATTTTAAAAATTGTGGATGCTAGAGTGCAATTATAAACATATCAATGGGCCATATTTTTAGCATCCCAAAAGTAGTATTAGCCGAGATTTGTTAAACTTTTTCATAGGCTGCATCATTAAAGTGAATAGCTTGATTTCCTTATGAGAAATCTATTAAACGAGATTAGGCATCAAGTAACTAATATTTATTAATTTTATACTATTATTGTTAATGAAAACTGACATATATTCTGGAAGATATAGAAGAGGAAAGTAATGAAATCATCAGTGGCCATTTAATGAAAAAATACTTACTTTCAGCATTATAGGCACTCCTCCTAAATCCTTTTCAATAGTATGTTCGACACCATTTATTGTCCATTCTAGTTTCACAAGTAATCGACCACTATAAGAGCATCCTCTCTGTCGACATTCAGTAGGCCAGACAGTACTGCTTTTGACTCCAATGACAGTAGAAGGAACTGTTGGAGGAAGAATACAAATCTCCTGCAAAAAAACCAATGTAAAAAAAAAATAACATCCAAAGTATTATAAAGAACAAAATATCTTAGTGAAAAAAATGTAAACTACCTTTATTTTTAAAGATATTAAAAAACTGTTCCACTCAAATTCTTCAGGGGCTAAAGTTGATTCTAACACTTTAAGACCTTTTTCAATTACATAATTAAAAGACTCCACATGGGGTTTCCCTAAATTTTGTAAGACCTGAAATCATTAATAAAGCTATATTAAATTTCAATAATCAATTAAACATAAACCATTAAATAAAAGTATAAATTCACTAACTTCATTCTGATATTTCTTCGGTTTACCGTAGTCAGGACAAGTTAAATGTCGTAAAGTTGGTTTCTCATCCATTTTAGTACAAGTTAAAACAGTAAGCCTAGAATATCAAAGAATTATGAACAATGACAACTACGAGTCACGTGGAGAAGCTATAACCGAACTGATGACAACAATAACCTACAATGCACAACAGTAGTCTACAACCTACCAAGTAACCCAAAGCAGTTTTAGAATCTGTGCGATATACGTAGCCAAAAACATCTTGCTACTTTTGTGACGTCATTTCACGTATTTGTTTTCCCCTACCATACTGAGCCTCTCTCCCGATCCAGTATCAAATATTTCTACCCAATCTCAAAAATTGAATTAGAAAAGTACAGATGTGGACTGCAGTAAGAAAATTATTAATGTCATAAGTAACCTAAACTTATAACGGGTTTCGGATCTGCATGGTTTCGTTGTGTTTTAGTTGAAATATTAACTTGACATTAATTTAATTTCACGGAATTATAACATTTGCTTATCGCAACTTGGCAGAAGAAACAGCAGGGGATTTTATCCTTTTTTAGATTCATAGGAATTTAGCTATAATGCATGTGGACATTTTGAATAAATTTTAGTTAAATGCGTCCTACGGGACACAAGATCCCGAAATCCAGTCAGTACCTTCAGTGGTGTTTCAGCGGCCTGATTTTTCCCCATCCGATGAAAAGTGGAACAAAATTATTAGGGCTAGGTGTTGCCAAGCCAAGAGCACACCAGAATCCTCTGTTATTACAAACAGAAGAGTAAAAAAATTAACCTGAGACCTTTGACTCAGGGGTACAGATCTATATCTACTGGACCACTATTACCCCAGTATTTTATATACATATAAAATAATTATTAAGTATGCATGCCAATAATGACAAACTACATTGAAAAAATCACCAGCGAGTAACTCCTACCCCCAAAGAAGAACAAAAATTATAATATCCAAATATGTTAAATTTAGTGTGGTTGACTTCTCTCTTGCTAGCGGTATTGGGTGATTATTTATTGTGAAGCCATCAAATTTTTTAACGGTCTCTGGTTTCCTTTGCGTTGTTTTGAAACTTCACGGTTTTTTTTTTGTGTGTGTGTGTGTGTGATCCTATTCAGTGCATTGTTTAATATAAAGGGTGAATGCAAATATTACCGTTTTTTAACCAAATATTTTTATTATTATACCTCTGATATAATATATATATNGTAAGTTTATGAAGATACAACTTTCTTACATACAGATCTTTCTTACATTGTACTTATATTACTTTTAAATTAAAATTGTAATTTAATATCAAACCTCAGATCAGTATAAGATCATGGTCGACGTAAAGAATATTACAATAATGTGAATCAATCCAGATGTGGAACATACTACGAACAACTAGAGTACGGGGAGGGCAGACCAAGCAGTGACGCTTATATTCTTTAGTGTGGGCAAGACTTCCTTGATCCCACTCGCCTTATACCTCTCCTTCATTTCACGCTTAAATTATTTTAAAGACTAAAAAGAACAACTTTTATATTAATTCTTTTCAGGAGGAAAATTTACTAAATGATCAATTTATTTTTTCTAACAGAAAAGGACCACTCTGGGAGTTCCTTAGAAAGAAGAAGCTCTCATTTAGCTATATAAATAAACATCCAGAAAAAAAAAATTTAATTAGCGTGTATTTCGCTTGGTGGAGAAGCTGTCCAGTAGTAGTACTCCTAAAGCACTATTTACAAAATTTTTAATTGTTTGTTTTATTGTTGTTTTTTTCAATTCTTATTAGGAAGTGTTGGCAATGAGGAAGTCACGCGGCCATTTCCTATTCAGGCGGCGTGGTGGGTTATTAGGATGGTTAATACTGGATAGAGTTTGGGCTAAAGGATTGGGATGCATGGAAAGGGCAGAGTGGAATTTATTAAAACGGGTTGTGATAACTTCTTTTACAAACGGGATTTCAAGGTCATTGTGGAGTTAGGAGTTGGCAACATAATAGGGTGCATCAACTATGATTCGTAGGATTTTGGATTGGAAAGACTGTATTCTTTGGATATTGGATGGTTTAGCAGTTCCCCACAGTTCGACTCCATAAGTTTAAATAGGTCTCAGCAGTGTCTTGTAAAGAGTTAGTTTGTTAGTCACAGTTAAAGTTGACAGTTTGAAAAGTTGTTCAATCTCCTGTTAAATCTCCTATTTAATTCCTGTCTTTTGATTTTTGTGTGTGTGTTTCATGTTAGTGGGGAGTCAAGATGAAAGCCTAGATATCTGACGCAGTCGGAAGTAAGGATAGGTGTAAAGATCAGGTTTTAATAATAAAAGTATCACAACACTACAGAACACATATACACACCTTATTTATTCCACCATTACAATACCTCCTCCTCGATCCCTCCAACAGCTACATCGAGGTAATAACTTTTCATCTACATAGAGGTAGTAACCTTACAATAGGAATATGATTAAAGTAAATTCTGACAGGCTGTTTCTTCCTTAGTGTGAACGTAACATGACAGCATTTTCTTTCGTTGACCTTAATGCGCCAGAGCTGGCACCATCGCTGTATGTCCATGAGGTGTCGTTGGAGATTTCTCCTGGCAGTATGTGAGTCAACATCGGAAAAAGGATTTTTTTTTTTTTTTTTTTTTTTTGCTGGGTTAGCCTCCCTTGCAACCACAAAGGGTCATTGGAGGGAGGGGCTATCTACAGGTTGCCACCCCATTCTAAACACCCATGGCTCAGGACAAGCTTCTATATTATAAATAAAAGATTGACCTGGGCGGGATTTGAACCCGCGGCGTCAGGATTGCGAGACCCGTACGGATCCCCTGAGCTAGCCTGGCGCCCCTAAGGAAGAAAGGATTGCTTGGTCATCAGCAAAGGTTGCAAGAAGTGTGTTAGGATGAGAGGGGATATCGGCAGTATACAGGATGTAAAGGATGGGCCCCAGCACACTACCTTGTGAAACTCCCGCCTCCACTTGGTAATATTCGGAGTAATCTATTCCTTGTCGGACCCTGAAGAATCGATCGGTTAGGTAGGAGCGAAGGGTAAGGTAAAGGGTGCTTGGGAGGATTTATAAAAATTTAAAAAAATAAATAAATAAAAATAAAATAAAATTGAAATCATAATGCAGGTAAAAACCTACTCCTAATTGTTTGATTTCATTGTGTAACCCTAAAATCTTTCTTTTATCAATAATCTATGCCGTTAGCATAACTTAGTAGTAAACGATGACTTAATCAACAAATCCTCAGATGTTCAACTTAATAGATGTATCTCTGTGATCAATCTTCGTCTCACTGTAGCTTCTATTGTTTATAAATTACCTTTAAACCCTTTTATAGCCCATCGAAGATTTTTCGTGCCGACTCTATTTTTAATAATAGAACAAATGAAGACTTAACTATTAATATAAACAGCATACTTGAAGCTCTTAATAAATTGAGCCAAATGCCAGGTCATCATGCGGATGTAGTTTAAATAAAAAATTATGACCACGATATCTATGTGTGTATACCATATGCTAAAAAACATTTACACTCACATATAAATGTTATTATGAATTACACTCACAATAAATTACTATAATCGTCTTTAAATTAATTTATTAACTATTAAACATGCGACATCCTTTTGTGAAAAAGGGTTAGAGTTTTCAAGGGTGGTTTTGTACAATTAATTATCGGTGAAACACCAAGCTCAAAAAAACCTTAAGAATTTTGGAGGTCTAAGAGTAAGTTAGTGATGAGAGATTCTGAGTCTTGGGAGCAAAGAATGTAAACTTTTAGCATAAGTAGGGATTCATGTGTTTTGAAGTCAAAATAGTTTGTTTTTTTTGTCGTAAGGATTTTGTTAGTTTAGAATGTAGAAGGGTGGAACTAGGAATTTGCTGAGTTTGAAGAACGAGAGTTAATATTGGAAAGTTGGGGTTCTACGGTTTGTTGATTATTGGGAGATAACATCTGAATGCTTGATAGTCGTAACATAAGTTTTTGTAATATGTGTATTTATCAATGTGTGTTGCGTCGCGTATTTTTTTAACATGGCTGTTTTGTGATAAGTGATGATGTGGAGTCTCTGTTGTAAGTAGTATGTGGTTGCGTCAGAAAGTAAGATGTAAATTTTTGTAACAAAGTCCGTCGTGTCCATAATAACTGTTTTATCACCTTTATCGCTCTAGTTACAATGATATTGTTAATTTAGTTTTTTTTTTTTTTTGTTTTTTTTTAATTTACGGGTAGTCTTCTAGAATGTATTTTTCTAAAAAACCGAATTGGTAGTTCAGTATATATGACTTACTTAACAATAAAAGTTTTGTCAGTAGGTATAAACAAACCTTCAGGATATATTAAAGGGTATTTATAGAGCGTAATAACCTAGAAGTTGATTGCCCTCCATTATGTTAAAAAAAAAAAAACCTTCAGGGAGGGGGTTTACCAATAACGATTCATAAATTATAAAATTTCTTAATGCTTTCGAGGGGGTGCTTGTTTTAAACCACAAAACTGAGTACCCAATATTCTGCTTAATACTTAATGATATTTTCAGCTAGTTTACTCGAAATCTGTTATAAACTTCAATCGTATTATATGGAGTGTAGCTAAATGAAATGTCAAATTTGAAAATTTTTGGGGGAGACATATAAGCGTAAATGAAGAAATTTCATTTTCAAGCTGAAGATGACAATGGGCGTAAAAATTTGACAATTAAACTTTATTTTAGTCTGGCGGAGGAGGAAGAGTGGGGGAAGGGTGATTTTTTTCTACATGAAAAATGGTAAAGTTAATTAAATATTAATTTTATTTGTGGTTTTTAATCCCATATAAATTAAAATCAATTAATGCAAAGGAGTTGAATAAAAAATCTAACTGTCCCAGCCAGGACTCGAACCTGGATCTCCTGCCAACCGAGTAAGCGCGATTTCCTAGATTTTTTTATTCTTTTCCCTTGCGTTAATTGAGGTAAAGTTTATTTTTTCATTTTCTTCCCTGGATGCCTGTCCTTGAGGGATAGCTGGTAGTGATAGAGAGGAATTTCGATTATTAAAAGTGGGAATAAGGAAGTTTCCCTCCTCCCATTCCCATTGGCTTAGGAAATGAATGAGTAATATTGATAAGAGGCAGCTGTTAAGCATAATGTTTCAATAAGGAATTTATAAGGACGCGATAAGCCAAAAACACTCATATAAAATGTCGATTAATTAAAATACGGTACCTTATATTAAGTGAAAATTCCTGAGAAAAAGCACGACAAGCAGAAGCTGCGTAATCTAAGCAGATTGTCCTTAAATATGGGCATAAATAAGAGTAAATAAGGAAATTTAAATTTAAAAGACTGAGAGAACAATGAGAATAAAATTGTTAGAATATTTTGCATCTGTCATATTCTATAAATTTGTTCTTAACATCAACAATAACAAAGTTGTTATGACAATTAATTAGGTATTTCTCCAACATTTCAATCGCCTCATCCAATTTTATCCAAAACCAATTAATTAATTTCAAATTTAATAGATTGAGCCGCTTTTTTTATTAAAGTGGTCTAGGTTAATTTATCTTCAAATCGAGATGCTAAGGGTTTGTATTTCAATGAATTTAAAAATATGCTTGCGGGATAATAAGGAGTCATACTGCTTAACTGTATCTAAGTGTGTTGAATTAATAGTTCCTATTGAAATAGTGGCAATTATTAGGTGAATAAAATGCGCTTTCTTGTCAAGAATGGTGTAAGAACACTTTACAAATTAACAACCCCAGATTCAATATAAAATTTGAAGGTGCTCAAGTCTATTCAATAAATGATACTTCTTATCTTCTTATAGAAAAAAAAAAAATAATACAGAATTTATTTTACACATCTTTAAAACACTTCGTAAAACATTTTTTTTACTATAAAATGTACATAATTACAAACATAAGCAATTTAATTTTCATTAACATTTTCTAAAAGGATATTCTGGTGGTATATATCGTAATTGGTCAATTTTATCCTTGTATTTTACTGTTGTAATTTGTCTGATATTTTTATAGAGGGGTGTCAATCTAATATTTCCGAACTTTTTTGTCTACTTCGACGTGTTAATAAATTCATAACTATAAAATTTTCATTCTCATTCATTGATGTCACATAGAAAATTTTAAAGAGTTCCTTTCTGACAAAAATCATCCATAAAAAATATGACCAGTTTCTCCATCAACACTTTTAAATAATCTTCTAATGTCCTGATAATAAAAATTTGTGATCTATGATTTCCACATTATTTTCTAAAGTTTGGACAATTTTAAGCACATAAAAGCTACTTTAATATTTCAATTTTGTCCGGCGCACATTTCACTATAAGCTGTAATGCGTCATACACTTCTTAAATTTTCAACATGTTTTAGGAAGCGTGAAACAGTTTCTTGAGCACCCCTGTGTATTCAATAGTTTTATCACAACTACATGTAAACATAAAAATTGTAAATACCCAAGTATAGAACATATATATTGTGATTGTACTATGCTACTGAGTTAGTCCATTGTGATAAGGTTATGCTTTTTGCAAGTCGAACGAGGAAGCCAAATAATAATCTGAATTATTATTAAACAAGCTTCTGTACTAGTTTTAGTGAATTCCTAGCTGTTTCTGCTTGTCTTTGAAATGGACATCGCGTTCTTTTATAAGTTAATATTTTTCATCATCATCTTTTGATGTTTAATAAAACATTTTTGACGTGCATCTTTGCGCGGTTGGTTAAAATCATCTTTAAAAATTTGAATGAATCTCGTATAAATTAAACATTTTTCTAAGGGTTAGAGCAGGATGTATATATATTCTATTAGGATTATGATATCTAGTATAATGGGATCCAGTTGTAGAAAAAAAATTTATATAGTTTTAAATGCGATTTTTCCCATCCTCAGATCATTTTCTTCGTGGTCCAAAAAAGGAAAAAAATAAAAATTGCATACAATTTTGTTAGAATAGATAGTGTTTTTAGCTTCACCTGAATGAACTGAAAAAAATCTGCTTTAAAAAAAGAATAAAAAAAGGTAGCTTACATGAAAAATTAATAATAATGTTAATAATAAAAACATACACACACACGTTTTTCGTATCTTTTTAATTACTGGAAAGAAAAATGAATTTTCAAAGCTTTGGCTAAGAACATTGACTCAATACAACTTTGTGGAGTTAATGTTCCATAGTTAAGAATATGAGTGATTTTATTTCTATATATGAATATAAGTATGCTTCTAAGCAGTGCAAATATGCTACATTTATTTCTCTAAAATGGCGAAGCTAATCAAAAATGTTGTCTAGCTTACTTATAAAATGATTTATTATTGTGCTGCCTTACCCAGAATTTAGATCACATAAATTTTACAAAGATCCATAAAAAGAAGCAGACGTACAACTTTATCTAAAGAGAAGATTAAATCTGTATGATTTCTTCAGAGCTATCTCGTAATCATTTTATCAACTAAAGTGGACTCTAGCACTTCCTTCAGAAACAAAATCACACAGACACTCACCAGAGGAATGGACTTGTGCAACGCTAAAAATGGAGGAGCATTTACAGGAATCATTAACATGTATTACTTTTTTCGTGGATCTATTTATATTCATGTATGTACATAAAGGCTATTAATTCAATCATACCTACTATATTATATATACAACATCTATACCAGCTATAACATCATGCACAAAATAACTTTACTGAATTGCTTTGATTAAAGCATAAACTTTGTTCTTTGTAAACCTAACATTTAAATTTTAAAAATAGGGAGGGAGTTTTCAAAATTACTGATTGGCAAAGTTACTTTTAATTTATTTAAACTAGTTTTTTGTTTGCATTCTACAATATTCAAATTTTTATAGTGCATCACGCTCCTGTACAATTGAAATGGAATTTAGCAGAGTTGTAATCCTGTCTTTAATAATAAATCAATTGTTAACCTCACAGC
Source organism: Oncopeltus fasciatus (assembly GCA_000696205.2). Taxonomy (NCBI): domain Eukaryota; kingdom Metazoa; phylum Arthropoda; class Insecta; order Hemiptera; family Lygaeidae; genus Oncopeltus; species Oncopeltus fasciatus. The sequence continues at coordinate 304,162 of KZ807129.1, forward strand.
GAATGGTACAATTTTTTTTTCTGTAAAGATTAGGGAAATTTATTAATAATAAAATAAATGAAGAATAGAATAAGCAATTCGCTCCACATACCTGTCAACTCAACCAATTTCTGATTAGTGATATGTAAAACACTATTCATCATATATATTTTTTTGTAAATGGAACTTTTAATTATTAGAATTACATAAATTTGGAATGAGTCTTGGAATAGACTTTAAATTAATTAAATTTAAATAATAAATGCGGAGGAAGTTTCATCCCGAAACTATTTTTAAACAAATACATCTAATAACTATGATACTGAAGAATGAGAGATACATTATGTCTCAAAGCCACCGCCAATTAATCGTAACAGGGATGAATAAGCGGGAAAAACCATGGTGTCATATAATAAATACTTGAACATTCTAGAAAAGTACTTATCTGCCTCTGAAGCAATTACAATTTTTTTGAATGCAATGAAAAACTGTAATTCGAAGCCACCCTGTAAAAGGGATGCAGTTATTGTTTTCTTTAATCTGTTTAATCAATATAGCAGCCTAATTGAAATGTTAATCTGGAATTTATGCCAGTGATACTTAAGTATCTACAAGGAAAGTTTTCTTAATTCCATAGCTTAGATAATTTATTTGTCAAATATATGAAAGTTATCAAATTCATTAATATAATTTTAAGTTTTAATAATAACAGCATTGATCTCATATTTTTTTTTTAAATTCTTATGGTAAGTAGTTTTTAAAATTTTCTAATGAAGTTTGGAATTAAAATTTTATCAATAATTATTGTTAATGATTTTCTTCAAACTTTTCATTAAGATAGACAAATTTCATGGTATGAATAAATAAATATTCTCTTAAGTTCACATTAAACTGAATACAATTTAAATCTTACTCCTGAATAGTGGCATTTTAATGCTCTATTGCGCGCTATCTTTAAGGCTGCGTTCACACTAGAGTGACAGAAGAAAAGCGATATATCATGGGGAATATATTGCTGAGATAGTTCACGACAACAGGCGATAAATCGGCGTGACCTGGGCGCGATAAAAATATGGCAGTTCTTTCTATTTCAGTTACAAATATGAGTTCAAGGGAAAAATACATAGTGGCTTACTGATTCAAGCGTTTGATGAAAAAAAAAAAAAATACTTTGCACATTCTTATGACTTACGTATTCAATGTACACCATTTTTAGTGCTCACTGGAAAAATCATAAGACAGTATAAGTCAAAGCATAAGTCAAAATTAAGTGAACCCTGAAAAGTATAATTTTCTGAAGAGTAGCGTCAAGAACCCCTGATTAAAAAAAAAGAATAAAGACTTCAGGAAGGCTATGTCTCCAGATAATTTTTCATCTGACTATTATAAGGTAGGTAGACATGAAATTTCTTGTGAGAGGTAATCGATTATGGTTCATTTGTCGCTACAGTATTGTTCAGGTTGAAGTAATTCTCTTCTGTAAAGTGTTACACAAGCGGTGTAGTCTACATTCTCTCTCTCATGCTCCTCTAAAAGCCCATGTAAGAGAGACATTCTTTGCATTTTAAAAGTCTTGTTACGACAGACAGGTCTGGTAAAATTGAAAGAAAGAATTGCTCTTCAGTATCTCCGTCACCATTATTAATACTTTTTTTTTTTTTTTTTTTTCAATTTTGTCCTTTCTATAAGTGCATCGTCTGCTAGGGATTTTTTACCTTTCGTTTTATATGTAATTGTTAGGGCGTCAGGGTATGGATCCGTATGTGGTCACGCACCGGACCCTGCCGGTTCAAATCCCTGACAATCTAATAACATAGTCAAGTAATAGTTTATCTTCGAATTCTCGCTAGCTACAGACTTGAGTGGTTTCAGCGATCGCTCATATGCAGTTCTTGTGCTCTTTTATCGCTCTGGGCAATTCTTTTCTGAAACCAAAAAATAAATAAATAAAAAGGGACATCTATAGGATTTATTTAAAAATGGTTCTTGTAAAAATACATGCTTCTACATAATTATTTACGATTTAAAGCCCTAAATTTATTGAATTTTCTTTTCAGGTATCTAGCAAAAGTAAGCAGTATTCAAGAACTTGCGTTTAAATTTTACTAAGGTAAATTAACTATCAGTTACATTGTTGTTCATTAATTTTGAGCTATATAATTCCACCTGAAACCGTTAGTTAAAGGGTACTTTTAGAGTACTAATGTCAAATTTTCGTTTATTTGATCGACCAATGTGTACCGACAGAAGTGTTGCTGTACCATCTTTGTCGACGTCGCCTTATTGTTACGGGTCCTAATAAGATAAGAAATAGCTTAGGTCCTTGCGTAAGTCTGATTCCGGTAAATTATCGGCCTTATTTTATTTTGATTCAAGTAGAGATTCTGAAATGCCAATCTCAACTGTTGCAAAATGATGAAATTCTTCAATCCTCCAAGAATTTTCTCCTTGGAACAGCTTCAGACTTATTTAAAGATGAACTCCGCTTCCTTCGAGAACAGTGCTAAGTACGATGTTCGGGCACCAATCAAGTCACACTAACCCTGAAAAAAAACAAATAAAAAACACAATGTTGGTGGTAACAATCACAAAGGAAAATACAACAGCGAATTTGGCATGAGCGAAATGCCTTGCTCAGCAGGCGCTTTAAGTGTATTATTTATTTATTTTCTTTTTTTAATTTCGAGTATATACTGGCATACAATGAATTTGTAGCACTGAATGTAAATTACTTTTGCTGAAGGTGCATAGGAGAAGAGTCACAAAGGGCGAAAGTTATCCTAAGAAATTCTTAATACCCTTGCTCTGTACTTCCAATAGAATCTTCATCCAACATGACATGTTGAAAGCTGGATTTTAGATCAATACATATAAGATAAATAATCTAAAGGGTTATTTCTACCACCAATGAATATAGGACTCTCATACCTTCTATTCTCCGTCTTCATTGGTTTCTGCAAACCAATGAAGATGGTTTGCAGAAACCAATGAAGACGGAGAATAGAAGGTATGAGAGACATATAAGATACTTGGAGTTTATTCTCAATTCTAAGTACTGAGGGGTCCTCAGTACTTAGAATTGGGCAGTTTCCTCAAAACTTTGCTAAGTGAATTATTTTCTCTTATTATTCCACTGTTTGGAAGATTATTTATTTATTCCTCTACTTGCTCTAAAAATTGATTAGGTTATCTGTAATTTTTTTAGTAAATTAGCCTTCCAGTTTTTAGTATTATTTTATGTTTAAGATTTGTCAACAGTAAAACGTCATCTAGTTTTATAATGCTTTTATACTTTCTAATAGTTTGCATTAGCTCAATAAATGTTATATTATCAAAATATCTACACCTAATAAGATGATCTATGTCCTCGTCATGATTTAATGTATTTTTGGCAATTGTATTTTCATTAATACTTCTTCTGGGCTTGCCCATGTAGTAAAGTTTCTTCTTGCCAAGCTTCCGTACATAATGTCATGGCTTCCTTAAGGCTTAATGGAGAATCCAACTTTCAGACTTAAAGAAGCCATGAAATGATGTGTGAAAGCTTGACAAGAAGAAACTTTACTGTATGGTCAAGCCCGGAAGAAGTATTTATGTATATACTGAACTAATTGTATTTTTTTTTCATTAACTAAAATTATAGAATTACTACTAAAAGGAAAAATGTAAAACTAATTGATGTTCAAATAGAGTTTTTTGACCATAGATATTATTATTAGATGATTTTAGTTGGGATTCGGTCAAGGTAGATAAAAAAAAAAAATTACAAATAAAGAAAAAGTGTATTTTTTTATTTTTTATAAAGATTATCTGCCAATGTTTCGGCTTACATTGTAAGCCATCTTCAGGGCTGCCTATCATGAAGACGAGAGAGGACGTCCTGTCCCTAAGTTCATATTTCCATGAGGGACTGGACGTCCTCTCTCGTCTTCATGATAGGTAGCCCTGAAGATGGCTTACAATGTAAGCCGAAACGTTGGCAGATAATCTTTATTTTAAAAAATACACTTTTTTAAATCTGTATTTTTTTTGGATCTACCTTGATCGAACCCCAACTAAAATCATCTATTAAACTAATTAATTTTCGCTCAGCCCTAAATATGGACCAAGGTTGACCTCAATAGTTTTTTTTTTGGTGTTGACCTCCCTTTCAATCATTACAGAGAAGCTATCTACAGGTAGCCACCCCCTCTTAAATATCCATGACTCAGGAAAAGCTTTTATTTGTAGATAAAAGCTTGACCTGGGTGGGATTTGAACCCACAGCATCAGGACTAAAAGACCGGAACAGACCTAAGTTATACTGGCACCCAACCATAGTAGTTTGTGTTGATGAATCCTTCTGAAATTATTTTATTTTCTCTCAGGAAAGGAATTTTACATTCCTTCATATTCACAGTCCTGTCAAACATTTGACAATTTTGTATTGTTAGATTTTTTTGTGTCAGCATGCCCAGGGGAGTTGATTGGGACGTCCAAGCTTAGAAGTCATACTGCAGATATGAGTCCTGCTCTGGGTAGGCTTTAATCGAGAAATAAATCGTGTGTAGAATAGGTTATTTACCAGCAGTTAGCACCTCCCTAAAAATCAAAGCTGTTGTATGGGAGGTAAATTCAGTATCTGGTTTGTTTTTAACTTTTGAATATAAATTTATTTATCCTTAAAATATATAAACCAAATTCAGGATTTTAGGTGTTTTTACCTCAACAGTGAACTTAATATTATTTTGATGATATAAGATAAAAGTATTATTTAAGTCCATCTTTAATAAACTTAGAAAATCTACTTAGCTCATTCTGTTCCAGCATGACAACTTGTAAGGTGAATTAGCCTACTCCAAAGAAAAATTTGGAGAAATCATTAAACAATAAAAATAATTAGCAATGGATTTTAGAATAAAAATAATTTTCCACAAAAAAAAAAATTCAAGAGTTTAATTTAATATAAATTTAATAATAAATCTCATCAACTCTAATTATTAAAGATTTAAGATTATGTACACTATTTTTTATATAAATTATACTAATAATCTTCACTCTTTTTAAAATAAATTTAGAATAAGGGCGATAAAAAAGCAACAATATTGTAAAAATAATTTAATTTAAATAAATAAGGCATTATGATAACAAACTAAAGTCTAGACACTATTCTAATCAATAATAGACTAGAATTATCAGGGCCAATGTCATGAAGGAATTTCAAGGTCAGTTGAACATGTGACCCCATTTATAGAAGTATTTTTAGGTAACTTCTTGGCAGACTGCCAGGGACAATGTTTATACCTTCAAATTCCATCATTCAAATAACTTAACGATTGGAAAGGATTGACAAAATAAAACAGAATATAAATATTTCTTTTGTTTAATTTAACCGTTATCACATAGTAACAAAAATGTCAACAATACTATAAATAAATTACACTTTTAAAGTGGAATACTTTACATACAAAAGTATGTTTTATGGAACAAGAGTTATTACATGCCTTTCTTTCTTTGCTTATAGTTTAATCATTTGATAAAATGGTTAAACAATAAATGCCAGGAGTTGAGTCTTTTGTCTCCACGGATATATTTCAACACTACATAGATTAACTGGTGTGAATTCTTTTATTTAGTAGCACTTTCGAGGTATGCAATGAGATCAGCTCGTTCTTGAGGTTTCTTGATACCAGCAAAAACCATTTTGGTACCAGGTATGTATTTCTTGGGATTTTCCAAGTACTCAAAGAGAGTATCTTTGCTCCAGGTGATTCCTATGAAATAAAAAAAAGATAGAAGGTTAAGTACTTTCATTTAAAAAAAAAAAAAAATTATGGAATTATTTATATTCTTTTAGGAAAAGGAGCACTCTAAAAACAGAATTTCCAACACTTTAATTTACTCTAATTGATTAAAAAACTAAACTTTCAGTAGTCTGTAATCAATATGATGTAAAATAGTCCCATATGTATATTTAAAATTCCATAATTTCTTAAGGATTCAAGATTTCTAGTTACTTGAAGTTACAAATTCGGTTCCAATAGTTTATTAGTATAGGCTAACATAACCATCTTGGTTTAATTCTCAAGTATCTTCTAAGTAAGTACTTTAATAAAACACCTATTAAGTTCTTTTGATTTTACAATTAAATAAGAACAAATATATCAATAATTTTTAGATTGGTTAGGAGAAAAAAGCTTAAATATTGAATTTAATTTCTTTATTTCAAGAATAAATATATTGCAGATACTAGACAACCAAGAAAAAATTCAATTATATATATATACATACATACACACTTTTTGAAGGGACTCTATATATTAAGTCACATTGCGTAATACAAGATTTTTGCACTATAATCATAATGCATACTTTATTTCCTTGAAGGATTCTGCAAATAACCAGTGCATAGACCAAAGCAAATTAAATATAAGGAGGAAAACGGATTGATAAAAATATTCAATGGTTAAAAGATGTTTCAATTTATGGTAATTAAAATAAATAAACTCTTAGTAGCTAACTAACTAGTTAGCTAACATTAATTTCAGAAATTATTCCCTTAATTTGAACATATATTTTATAAATAAGAATAAATTTGGTAGATAAGTTTATTTTATCAATCAAAATGAGTTTAATTGAAGATGGGCAATGAGGATGTTATCAAAACTAATAGTTATGAAAATTTTATTTATGGAAATAAGCTTAAGTATGATATTTAAGTGACAAAAGAGATAAATGTTAAATCTAATTCGCAGTTCATTTACTAATATTATACAAAACTTTAGCACAAACCACATGCTCTTTTACACATAAGAGTTTTATTCAAAATCTATCGGAAAAACTCTTATTGGCATATAGCTGACCTCAGTCAAAACTCAACAAGCTTAATCTATTTCTACATTACACTTTCTGACATGAGGTCAAATTATTTTATTAGGTATATAATTTTAATAAGTTTTCTGGAAGAATAAATAATATTGCATTAAAAATATTAATCAGCTTACCTTTGCTGACATTAGCATCTGAGTAGGAAAATCCAGGTGCTTGTCCAGTTTTCCTGCCTATGAGTCCACTGAGGTTAGGGCCAACTTTGTGTTTTCCTCCTTTTTCTACTGTATGGCACTGAGAGCACTTTTGGACGAAAATCTAGATAGTGAAATTACATAGTAAGTATAAATTCATGAGCAGGGTGTTTTTATAATAAATTATTTCAACACATTTATATTTTTCTAGAAAATCATGGAAATATTCTTAATTGACCATGTGCTATTATACATACTATTCTTATGATAAATAAAATGTAATATTGAGATAGTCTCAAAAAATGTCAAATTATTTTAATTTAAAACAATTTCTTTTAAAGCAATTATTTTAAATAAAACAAAGAACAAATAATTTATGCTTTCAATTATGAGGGAAGGAGTAGTAGTGTAGCCTGCTGGCTGCTCTAGAGTTTTATTTATCCCCGTTCAATAAATATGATAAAATATTTCTTAACAATAATGTAAAACTTGTGAGTTAAGTACAAAACTAACAAATCTGAAAATATCTAAGACACAATTAAATTATAAGCTTGAAGAATTATCACCCAGCCAGCATATTGTATCTAACCTTTTTGAAATTCTAATTAATACTTCAAAAATATTTTTAAAAAATCAATGAGAAAGGTTTAGTAGACCAATATTGGAATTAGGTTAAGGTATTAAAAATTTCTTAAGTGGGAGCACCTGAACATAATATGATTGTAATGTTTCTCAAATAGTATAAAATTAATCAACGTTGTAAATATATATGGAATATCATCTACAGTAATTAAAAACATTAATAATGCAAGGATACTTTTTTATTTTGCCTAATAACCTTAATAGGAATTTCAAATTATTAAGTTGATGATTAGAAATAATTCTTTAAAAAAAATTTATATGCATACACACACACATATTGTTAAGTGAATGATCTCAAACTCAAGGATAAAATGTGTAAATTTTACTAAAAACAGTATAACAATGTAGCAAGTACTTAAAAATCAATTTTTTAAGGCACTCAAGATTAAAAGAAGTGATTCATTAAAAAATAATTATCCTTCTTAAAGTTATCTATTTAGCAATAAAAAATTCACAAGATGATAAATACCTTTTTGCCTTTTTCAACATCACCAGCAGGGACACCCATTATTATTGAATTTCTAAAACAGTAAAATAATGCACTTAAAAAACACAATCCTAGAAATAAATTTTTAAAAAAGTGTGGGATTGTCAGAGATAAAATTAGTGAGTTGACCTTGTCACTTATTCTTCTGAAAATGTGGGTAAAGATGAATTTTGAACAAATTCTATGAAAAGGTAATGACCATGAACAAACTAAATGGAAACATTTCCTGTATATTATAAATATTATACTGTACAGGATGAATAAAAATACTTAAGAATAATTATAATAAATACAACACGACTAGATATTTTATTAGAATGAAAAGCTGCATTGATCATGAAAGAGAACAAGATTTAATAAAGAAATGAAACAGTTATACATTAATTTATGTTTGAGTAAAAATATGACATGAAATTTGTAACCACTTACCGAGCAAAGAATAATGACCAAAGACCGAACCGCACTGAGCTCAAACCGGGGAAGAAAAGATAGACCTTCCCTCGCGAATCGATAAAGAAAATAATGATAACTAAATATTTGTAGCACATGGGCAAAAATATTATTAAAATTTAAAAATTAAATTAATATTTTCAAAAAGACTGCTTATATTATAGAGTGATTTTGAATATTACATAGCTTAAAAAAATTTATTTTTTGAAAACATATGATTGTCAAGATTATGATTGCAAGAAGGTTGCCTCATAAATGTCGGCTTACTAAATTCAATTTTGGGCTCCCTTTAGTAATTATTAAAAATGGCAAACTACATTAAATTGACATCATTATTGTCTCAAAAAATGTCAAATATTTCTTGTGTAAGTATAAAATTTAATATTATATATCGTTTTGTTTTTGATGTGAGTTCTTATTAAAGTTGACTTTCTATCCTAAATTTAGATATTTTAATTTTTATTTATTTTCAAATTTTCTGATTATAGTATAATTTTCGTACTTTTTATTAATTTACAACTCACAATTAATATATCATCAATGTATTTAAAATTCATAGGTTTTTACAATTTTCCTGTTTCTATATTAAATTTTATGCAGTGTTTTTCTGGTTAAAAGATCATGTTAAAAGAGGTGTGTCATTATATTTTATCATCAGTTTGATACCTTTCTCTTCTAATTTTAATAAGCAGTCTATTTTTAAATTACTTTTCTACTATTACTTAGAAATTAAATTTGGAAACAAGTATTTGTATTTTAATGTATTATATTTTCATTTCTCATATTGGTTAACTTTGTTAATAATTAATTAATAATTATTGCATTGGTTATTTTATTAAAACTTACATTTCTGTTTTATTAAAGAATTCAAAATATTAAATTTTATTTATTCGAAATAAAATATTTTATACAGTTAAATCTTTTTTTTTTCTTTCTGTAATTTATTAGTGTATATTTTTAAACACATAATTCATTTTATTGAATAATTTTTTAGAGAAATTGAGAGTCAAAAGTTTTATTAAGTCTCTCACTCTAATATGTATATATA
>KZ807129.1:313782-330569 GCA_000696205.2 Oncopeltus fasciatus
CTCTTAATCAGATAAGAGTATTTTCTTTGGATTCATAAATTAAAAAAAACTTAACAAATTTGATTATCTGGAATAATAAAAAATAATAGTATTAATTCACATTACATAATGTTACTCATATAATTTATTATTAGGTTATAATATATACCATAAAGTAATGAATAAAACACTCTTATATATTTATTTATTATTAACATTTGTTATATACCATAAAATAATGAATGAATAAAACAAATAATATAGTAAAAAAAAATTTATGTTCACTTTGAAAAGTAATGTTTCTTACTTTTCCCTATAGAAATGTAAGTTTTCTATTTTAGCCAAAATTTTCACTTTGAGTTTTGGACATGGTCGTTTTATGTTTGTATTTATATCATGAACTCCTATGAAAAATTACAATTTATACAAATTTTTCAACTCCTAGATGTCATTCACTACCCACAGAAATTATATTAGTAAGTCTAAAATAAAGAATTTTTTTAAGCTATTCATCTGCCTGTATTATTTGTATTACATTGACTCCAGGTTCATCTTCTACCTTAAAGCTGTATTCTTGGATTTTTTCCCTCTGTGTGTGACCCTCAAAAGGTCTGCCTCCTGCTGCTTGAAGTATAATTGGTCATTAATTGTGATACCAAAGTTATTTTAAGTTCAATGACTTCTTTTATTTTTTTCACCACCAGAGGTACTTCTTTAATTCAGTCTAGTAGATAGTGCATCAACCTCCTTAATGGAATCCATTTTATGGAATTATTGAAAAGAACTATACACCCTGCTATTTTCAGCTTTAGACCAATGACGTAAGGTTGCTGGCAAATTAATTCTTTAGAATATTGTTGTACCATAAAGTCTTACTATCAAAAGTGGGTCTTCCTGCTCTCCCCAACTATACCTTCTTGTCGCTTTTAATATTTGAGTAAGGTTGGAAGATTTCTATCTTCCATAGTCTAGATCTCGCTTCCTAGTTTATTAATTTGTATGTCTTGATCGGCTATCTGCTGCAAGACTCCATCCAATTGAGTGGACACCTTAATGGTAAAGTTTATCTTCTTTTCATTATCTGAACTTCTCTTTAATCTATCATAGATGAGATTTTAGCCATCAAATTGGTCAATATGTTATTTATCTCAAACAAAAGTTTGGTTACATCATTCAGATTGTCATTATTCTTGCCTAAATCTCAGCTGATAGAGTGGGTATATGATTGGTTAGAGCACTCTGGATCTTGTAAGTATAATAGCTTTTGTACTGTCAGATTGAGATCTAGTTCCTCCAGTTCCTTTCTTAATTCCACCATCAACAATTTGCTGATTTTCTTCATTAAGAATTTTTGACACCAGCTATAATCCTGATATACATTGAAAAAGTATAATTCAACACAAAATTAAAAATAAAGAATAAAACAATATATTGTACAGTGGGCAGTTATAAAACACTACAGTGAGAACTCTTTGCATTCAAACTGTTTGCCACATCATCAATATGACTCCTTGTTGTCTCGCCTCTTTTCATAATCAACTCCATTCCCGAACATTCCAATCATATGGCATGCATCATTCATGTGTTAAATGTTTTAAATTGTATAAGTACTTTATCAAAATCACTAAAACTATCCCAGTTACTTTTTTTATTTGGATATTGGAAAATGGATATTTTCCCATTAAAGTGTAAAATCAATAAACAATTAATGCGAGGTAATAGAATAAAAAAATATCTGTTTCTATTCTATTCCCTCGTATGGTTTAAAATTTATGTGGGATAATATACCACAACAAAATTAATATTTATCAAAGATGAATGTTTTATTAAGTATATTAAATGTCTTTGATATAAAAATTAACAAAAAAACAAGCATTATGGAATAATTTGCAACTTTTTAGTTGAATGTATATGAATAAATATGTTCATTTATAAGATCTAAGTATTTCAAAAATGACAATTAAAATAAAAATTTTAAATTGATAAGAAAATAATTGTAATTGGAGGATTTCTTAGTTAATAAAAAAATAAATATAAAAACTTTGGGCTGTCAAAGCAAGCATATCATGTCAGACTTCCCAGGTGTTTCCACCTCACATATATAAATTGGACATCGCCATAGCAAAAAAAAAACTTGATTTAATGTTTTTAAATCGAATTTTATAAGTGCATAACTATTAGTCTTTAACTAGATGAGTAGTCTGTAATAAAACTAAGTTTGTTTTTTATATTTTTCAGAAATATGGTATTTCTTCAGTTGTAGTACTCTCCAGAAAACTTCACTTCACTCCTAACCCTGGGAATTCAAAAGCTGGGGGAAGTGTAAGTAGCTTCAGTAAAATTTCTAACAATTAATCTTGGAACCACATAATTGGTGAAAAAAAAGAGCTTATTTTCATTTATTTATTATTACTGTTATTTCCAGAGAAAAAAAATAAGCTAAATTAATTTTGTTTGACTAAATTTCAGTCATACACTTATTATAATTTATTTCTCATTCTCCAAAATTATTAATAATTTAGGTTTTATAGCTTTTGTTATAGTTTATTTCATTGTTTCTATTAGTAGGCCTTCTGTATAATTTCCAGTTTTTTTTTGTTTTTTTTTACAAATTTTATTGGGTAAACAAACAAATTTTAAATAGAGTGTTTTTATACATAAATAAAAATTATGTGGATAACGTAGTAGATAAATCCAAAGGTAAAATCTTAATTGTATTCAGTGTTGTTTTTCATTGTTTGTCAGTCATGATAAAAGTCTGTGTAATCTGTTAAGTCTTGCCAATTTGTTGTACTGTGCCGTAAGCAGTAGAAATAGAAAGCCATTTTTTCAAATATCACAAATTAGAAATTTAAAGAATTGTTTTTAAATATTAATTCTCCAGTATTATCACAAACAATATTGCTACTCATATCTTAAGCTCAACCATTTTGTCATAATTTTTAGTTGTCGTCTTATAATTTGAAATTTATTTTAAGATTTTTGAATTTTGAAAATCATATATATTGTTTAAAATTAATAGGTAAGTGTTTATTTTATTTAAAGTTCATTCTGGAATTATTGAGAATTTTGTTGCTAATATTTTTATATAGTGAAGGAAATGTTCAAATCATAAAATCTATTGGTACACAGGAAGTCTCATAGTAGTATCAGGATTTGTGGCTTGTATAGATTTAAGAGCTTTTTCTAAATATTATATATTTATTGTGGATTATATGAATGTTTAGGCAATATTTTTGTTGTGGGTTTATGCATGGTTTAAACTGGGCATGTTTTTTTATAACCTAACTCTCTACACATCTGCTCTTTCTGTATATGTTTTATTAAAAGTGGCTGGCATTCTGAAAGTTGCTCTTTTATTACCACACTAATACAAGGCTTTTAATTTATCCCTTAATTGTGCCATCTAGCCCAAACAAAATCTAACTTTAAAATGTTGTAAATTATTTAACAATGGTTTTTTTACCTAATTAAAAATCTATTTTAATATGAATTTAAGTTTAATCTCCTAATTGAAAGTAAACAGTTGTAATTGACCTGAAAGTTCTAAATCATAAACTCCCCACACAAGTGGGTTTTAAGTTTCAGTAGAAATTTAAAAAAAAAGTTTGTCCGCCAATTGCCACTAATAAAATTTTTTGAAAAGAGGGAACCGATTATGATAAATTGTATGATTCAGATTATATTCTTTCCTATGATATGCCTAATTATATTTGTACATGATTCATCAATAAGGGGGTTAAATTAAGGGTTGAATCTTTAGATTGATCTTATTGCTTAACGGCCATATTGTCCTGGATTGGTGTCATTTTGACAAACTCATTGAACTCAACATGTTTTTCATATTTCCCATGGTTACCCTGTAAAGATTTACTTAATGTTGGAGACGTTGAGAGCATAAGTAGATGTAATTACCATGTATTTGATATTTAATTTATAGCCAACTAACTTAAGTAAAAGTACAAAAATTGTAATGTGAAATGTACTGAACTGTTTTTCATAAAATTTTTAGATAGGTTTCAAACGTTTTAAATTGCCTGATAAATCTTATTTTAAAAATAAATTAAGAGTTTGCAAGTGAAATTTCTTTTTTGACAGTGGTTATAAGTGTATGAGACAAAAGGTGTGTCAAGAAGGGAATTTTGTTGAGAAATACCCATTCTTTGCATCTTAAGGAGTTCACTAATGAAATTCCATATAAGATTATATCACACAAAAAATAAATACTAAATACTAAACGTGCAAAAAATTTCATTATTAAATTTGTTCCTTACATGTCTTTGTGTCAAAAGGGGGTTATCAATGAAATATAGTATCATATGGTGCCATAAATTTTAACTCATACCTTAACATAATTTGCTTGTGTCATAAGGGATAACAAATAATTATATTTGTTTATTATATAATCGACAGGATAATTATATCCTTGCACACATCTTATTTTCCAGTAAAAATAATATTTTATAAAATATTCTCAATTTGATCAAATATGTTGTAAAGGAGGTTTTCATGTTGTATAATGACATATTAATAAATGTAGAAAGTTTGATGAAATTATTGAAACAAAATGTTATTGTTGTTTTCAACATATGATCAGTCGGAATATACCCTGACGTCAATAGGTGCAGTTGTTTTGAACTTGTATTTATTTTAAGTTTTTAATATGACATTTTATGTTTTCTGATTATGCTTCATTTTAATTAAATAACTGGTACATGTATAATCTACAATTAAAATTTTATGAAGCACAGTTCCTTTCAGATTACAATAATGTCTCCTCAGAAGGTTAGCTATGTAAAAAAAAAAAATTACAAATGCATGGCAATAATTTATTTCCTTGGAATCTTTCCTTCTACAACGCAAATCATTTCGCTACAGGTTTACTGTTAGGCATATAGTGAAAACTAAGAAAACAAAAAATATAAAGTTAAATAAGTTTTTCAAATTGGCTCCAAGCTGAGGTCAATAGATATAACTGTTTAGCTGTCATAGCTATGCTCTTAATTTAACCCCCTTGGGATTGATGAATCAAGCTCATATGAAATTATGCATATCTTCAGAGCAGAAAGAACCTGAATTCCTAAACCTATCTTTCCAGTTCTCCAGCTTTTCTTGTTCTCTCCTCCATCATACATCCTCACATAGACCTTTTATAAGATTATTTAAATTAATAAGAACTGGAATAAATGTTTAACATTGTAGCACGTCACAAACTGTTTTCATTTTCACAAAACTATAACCTAAAATGATTTTAGGTCACCTTATGGGGAGCCCGAAGATTTATGAATAATGAATAATGTAATCAAATAAATAAACAAGACGTATGTATACTATCCTACACTTCTCCTCCCTCTATGTTGATCTAACGTTTTTCTCTCATCCACTGCTGATCAGCATGGCTTTTATGGTTAATTCAATTTACGTTAACTATGTAAGTCACTGCCCCCATTTTTTCTCCATAGTTCCTTCAACAAAATTTCTATTCGTTGTCTTCTTAAACCACACTGCCTCCCCTTTTTTGGAAACTTTGAGTCGTGTTGCTTTATTGTGGTTACTCTTCTGTCTTGCAATGGCTTCATTCATATCAGCTGAGATCTGAGGTTTTTAAAGGGTCAGATTGGTTTGCAGCTTACGGCCCAATTCATTTCTGCAGGTATTTGTTTCATTCATATGCGGGGTGTTTTTTGGTATGAGAAGAGAAACCTGTCCAGTCTTTCTATTTTTCAAGCTTGAACACAGGGAATTTAGTTATAAACATTCTTTCAGCATGCCCCGCAAGTCCATTTGATTATGTATGATACAGGGAAGTGAACCTATGACATACATTATTGTATCATAATAGTTTTTGAATACCATGATTTCAGTTGAGGTCCATTGTCAGAGACTTGCAGCTTAGGAAGCCCAAAACGACAAAAAAATTCTTGAGTTTTAATTACCTTTCTTGGACGTCATGGGCTCAATTTCGAGCCATTTCGTTGTGGCATCAACCAGTATTAACCACTGCTTTCCCTCCTAGGGGCCAGCAAAGTCTAAATGTAGGTGGAACCACAAATAAAGTGGGTTCTCAATATTCATTGATCTTCCCTGTTGACATGCCATACAAGTTTTAACGAATTCTTCTATAGTATCATCACATTTTGGCCTCCATGTATGAAATCTTGTTACCTCATTGCTGCAAAACCTGGGCGCTCCTTGTGTATTGTTTAACATCATAGGCAGTCACAAACTATTTTTATTTTCACAAAACTATAATCTGAAATCACATGGTGCCCAAAGATTTATTAATTAAGAATAAAGTAATGAATTTATGTGAATGTAATAAATTTAGAATAATGTAATGAATTTATAAATAAACAATACATGATGTATGTAAACTATTTTACATCTTCTCTCTCTCTCTTGTAATCTCACCTGGCTCGATGGTTGTAATCTTCCTACATCTCTTTTTGTTAGCTGCTTCTTCTTCAGAACCTCAGTGCAGTCCTAAACTTATGATCAAGCTTCAACAATGCTGGCATCTCTTTTTGTCCTAAACTGCAACCGGGCCCTACATCTTAACAGGTAACAGATTAAATGGAGCCTTTTGGCAATTTTCTCTTATTTGGTTTTCAAGTCTTTCCCTAATCTCTTGAAACTCCAGCAGAATTTTCATCTGCCTCATTTGTGGAAAGATGGTATAGCAAGGACTTATTGCGTTGATACTCCACTTACCAAAATCTTTGAAGACTGAGAGTGAGGTCTATTGTCTGTCACTATAGTCCTAAGCAAATACTCGCCTCAGCTTATTCAAAGTGTTCACAACTGTTGTCCCACTTGGCGTCACACATGAAAAAGTAGAGTTGAGTTAAAGCAGGTATCAATGTTTGCCTTTGAACAGACCCCAAAAGTCTGTTCAAGGGCAAAGGGTTATGAAGTCTCATTCAAAGAGATATGAAGTCTTAGGCCATTTCTTCCTCCGTCTTTATTGAGTTAGTTCTAAAAAAAAAATTAAACACTACTTCAATTTTCTCAAAACCCTTTGTATAATACTCTTAAAATGAGGATGGATGACCACCTGAAATAAAATCTGGCTCACGACTTGATCCTACTCATCCCTTCATGATTATCATGTATTTTGTCTAACAATTCCATTCTTAACTACTGTAATATGGCTACTCTGCAGCCCCATATGACCAGACTTTTTGCAACACAGCTTGTTCTAACGCCACAAGCTTCTGTATTAGATTGTTTTCATATTTAGGCCAGACTCAGCTTAGCTGAGGATCAAGGCAGGTATCAGTTTATATATTTTTTTTAATCTACACAAAAAGCCAGTTCCCATGCACTGCTTGATCACGATATCTTGAAACCTTTCCAAAAGGTAGCATAGAAAGCCAATCTGCTGTATTCAAAACACTTCTTGTGTACAAGATATCAATGTCAAACCAGGCAGATAAAGACACCCTGAGAAAGCGAAGTCTTCTCACTGTGATCCCTTTCTTTTCACTGAATAGTGTGACAAGGAGCCGAAAGACTATTACAAAGGCTTTTTCCCCAGAAAATATTGTTTTATTCCTTATATATGATCAAGTTATTTCTTTATGATATGCTCTATTACAGAGTAGAGCATCTTGTGGGTTTTACCTGACAAGATGAGAATTCATGGATAGTATTACGCCTAACCTGTATTTCGAAACATTACAATTAAGCCTAGACAGCAGTTTGGTGGGGTCAAGTTGGTTCTTCTAAGACTTTACTTTTTGCTCTTTTAAAATTGGAAATGTGCATACATTTTCCACAGCATATATTCCTTTCTTAGCAGTTTAAAGTGGGTTCAATATAGCTTAGCTACCATACACCAATTTATCAACCCCTGCAAGTGCTCATATCTGTGAAGTGTATTCGGAGCTCCATTCTGCAGTGATTCATTTTTCAAGATCCTATCTTCAGTAAGCTTTCTTAAATAAAGCCGCGCCATTTTTCACATGCTAGCTCTTTTTTTTTTATCATATGACATATTATAATAATGTCTTATAATGTCTTCCCTAAAAATAGAATCGTGAAACAAATATTTTAGATAGGATAGAATGTATATCCTGATGCGATAAAAGTGCTAGATCGCAAAGCTGCAGATATCGGTACCTTTCTCTCTCTCCCTAAAAACCAGGCAGTAAACAACTATTTATATTTATTACTTCATTATATTTTCACCTCATCTCTTTAAAAAAAATCTTTGGGACACTTTTAATATATCCACCAATCATATTTTTCTATGAATAACTCAAGTTCCATGACATGAGTCTCACTTCCCTTCTAAGATGATGTAGCTTCCTCAAGCTCCTCCTTTTGATTATATTTGGAATCATTAAAGATCACATCACCAATTTTTATATTGTGATATGACAAAAACAACCTTTCAATTCAAGAGCTAACCATTCACTTATTTATTTATGAACTTTATGGGTATTCTTCATTAAATTATTATTTTAATTTTTCAGGTCAATTGCATTTGTTTATTTTTAGCGGATTTAGCTATGGAGATGGACATGAAAACAATCTCCATAGCTAAATTCATTCAAAATGGATGTTTATAATTTATTTTACATGTTTCAATATATATATATAAAATAACCAATAAATTAAATAAAAAAAATTATGCTCCTCTGTGTTAGCATAGAAATATGTTGAGTGTTTTTGACTAATATAAAATAATAATAGTGAATGATTATGGGCACCTTAAATAAGATGAGGTGAACCCTATTTCCATTGATTTATAACAATTTAAACTTAAATTCAAATGGAAAGTTTTTGACCATAGAGATTATTAGTAGATGTTTTTTGTTGGGGTTCAGTCAAGATATAAATGGTATTTAAGTATACAATTTAAATAAATATAAATTTAAAAAAGTTTCGGCTTAAATTGTAAGCCATCTTCAAGGCTATCTTGAAGGCAAGAGGGGATGTTATATCACCAGGATCCCATATTCATGACTGAATGACTCAACAAAAAACATTTACTAATTTAGACTAAATTGTTTTCTCTAAATCTGATGAATGATTCTCTTGTTGTTAGCAGTGTAAATTAGAAAACACTCTTGGATAATAATAATAGAAGATTATTTTTGGCATTTAACAATGCAAATATGAAAATTGTTGTTTTAATTTATCCTGCAAGTAATTATTCAGTGATGTAGAAATATTGATCAAAGAAGAAACAAATATGTTTCCTATATACCATACTTTATTTGAGTATTTGAAAATAACAATAATAAGAAGAAATAGACAGTATTATCTTAATAATTTCACCTAATAACTTTTTAAAAGACAAATATATTTACAAAAAGTATCCAAAGGATTTAAAGGTAACATACCCATTGAAATATGGGAAGCCGTGCTTTTGATTTGTGATTTTTTTTAAATTTTATTGTATTTCATTTTTACATTATTTTTTATATCATTAATTATCATTATTACTATTATTTATTCAATTATTTTGCTATTTTTGAATAAATAGAATTCTAATTTATTGTTTAAATTTTATTTTATATCAAGACAATACCTTAGATTTTCAACTTTGATTCTATTTCTTCAGCATCTTCCTGTTTCTTCTTCATTTTTTTTTTCTTTTTGTCAAATCATTTAAGTAATTCAATCAAAACTTTATTTTCATACTTAAATTTTATATAACCTCATGTGAGGTTTAATTAATAATTGTAAACTTTCATTAATTCTATTATTTTTATATTATTAGCATCTCAAAGATCTTTGTATAGGTCTGGGTTTAGACCCTAGATTTTTGTAAATTATATTTTCTATTCATTCATAAATGAAAATAAAAACAAAAAATAAAAACATTGTTTTTGTTTTCTACCTCTAAAAGTTATTTATTTATTTTTTGTATTTTATTTCAATTTAAAGTTGTTGTTTTTTCTGTTTTTTTTTATATTATAAAAAGTTAGTGCAAAAAAAAAATGAATGCATATATGTTCATACTCTGCCGACAGAAGTTTTTTTAAGAGAATTGAGACACTATAGTTTTTTAGACAGTTATTTAATACTTTTATAGTTGATAATGAGAGTATTTATTTGCTGTTATTAAGGATGTTGAAAGTTTTTGAATATATTACTATTTTAACATTTTCAACATCCTTAAAAACCATTAGCCCTCGTTCAAAATAAACCTGTCAAACATTTTTCCCAGTTCCAAAAGTTACTTATCCCCTATAATACCCTTCCTTTTTTCTTTGTCCTTTTATTGCCCCTTTTGAAACAGGCCGCTCTCCCTTTGTACCTTCCGCCTACCCCACCACCTTATGGTGTCCTCAAAATATTTTTCCCCTCAGTCATGAAAATGTGAACTTAGGGACAGGATGTCCCCTCTCGACTTAATGATAGGTAGGTGTTGGTCAGTTAATGTTTTAATTTTTTAATAGTTTGTTTTCTGCATGTTGAATTCTCCTACACAGCTTACTACATTCATACTTTTGATATCATATTATATTATGGCAATTATATGTTATAATATTGTAAATTATTATTGTATTCTCATGACATTGTATTTCAACAGCTCTGAAGATTACAATGTAAGCCGAAACGTCGGCAGATAAATATTTTAAACAATACACTTTTTTTAATATTGGTATTTTTTTTTGGATCTACCTTGATCGAACCCCAACAACAAAACGTCTAATAACAAATTGAATAATGATCAATATCTTCATTATTAATAATATTATGAAAGTAAATTTATGCATAATTTAATTTTCTGTCAATTATGTTCTGCTACATGTTTACAAAAGGTGAATGAAATGATGTTATTTAATAATGAACTAGGTTGGCTGAGTGCCTCTCCCCCCCCCCCCCTCATCTCCCTTATAACATTTGATTTTAGAAGTATATATTCTAGAAATTTTTGTACTAATGATGCTGAGGCAAAAAAATTTTATCATGTAGTAAAATATAAATGAAGTATTATTGGTCAAAGTATTAACTTTGAATGATAATAATTTATCAGATTACTAGTTATCCCTTTAATTAAATAAAGTTTATTCTCAATTTTAAACAAGAATGTGACTTGGAAAGTAATAATAATCGTGCAAGTTCACTATTTCCTAGGCCTCTAGAGTGCCAGCTTATCTAAGCAGTTAGTTAGCAACTTAAATCTGGTACTATTGAATTCGGTATTTATGTTTCCATTTGTGTTAGTTTTAAATTAAGTGATTTTTAAAATTGCTAAGTCGAGTACTCAAATTATAGATACTCACAATTTTATATTTGGATGCCAATTAAATCATATGCCAGTAATAATGGTGATTTATACACATTTAAAATGTAACCAAATATCTTCAGCTTGTAAAAATATCTATTCCTTTTGGGATTTAATATAGCTACTTAAACTCTTTTTATTATGAAATTTTATATTTTTACAGGTTATAGTTTTAGAAAAATGTACTGATTATGCAAGTAAGTTAAGTATGTAATAAAATATATTGCACAGAGATTTGTTTGTCATTGTTGACCTAGATAGAAGCTATCTAATATATGAAGCATATTAAATGAAATGTTCTGTATTTCAGGGAGGATTTGACATCCAAACAGTCATCCTATTAACCTTTCCTAAGAGTCTTTTCTAAAAAGACACTATTTTTGACCTCATATTCATTTTCTTATTTATATTGTATTCCTTCTTTTCACCTATATTTTCCTTGTATATCTTATATCTCATATATATGTGTGTGTGTGTACATTATATTGTATATTTCCTGATCTTAGAACATAACCATTTGAATCAAGTTCCTCATTATGAACTCAGGTTATAAAAGACATTTTTTTAAAAATTAATAAATCTTTATTTATTACTTTCTGTTATTAACATCTTGTAATTTTCTTCCAGAGAATGTACAATAGAAAAAAATTATTTAAAAAAAATTAAAAATAATAAAATAAATAAGTAAATATTACTGGGCAGGGAGAAGGGGCCCATCGACTCCCTTCCTAATCAGTTTAGGCATAAAGGAGGTCCCAAGGCTATCTCCATTTCAGTTGCCAGGGAGGATTGTAAGGATTGGAATCCTACAAAAGGGATTGGGCATGTGGATTAGGATGAAATTGGAGTTTACTATGGAAGAGCTTGAAGTGGGTGGAGATAAGTTGATTTGTGTATGGCATAAGCTGGGAACTTCTTCTTTTTTTTTTTTAAGACATCTAAATAAAAAAAAAAAGTATCCAGCTAATGCCATGTCCAAATATCTCCTGAACGACTGGACCGAATCAAATGAAGTTTTGGATTTAGGTTTACTTGTTCTGGCATATGAGCTTGATCCACTAACTCCAAGGTGTTTAAATTAAGGGTTAAAAGCTAAAATTTCTAATGGCTGAAATTTTTTATTTTAAGAATGAATTTTGCTTACAATAGAATTAAAAAAAAAAATATACTTCTAACTCTTAATTATGTTTGAACTCTTTGGTGTGAGGTTTCACCTGAATCCTAAGTGTTGAATTAGTAATTTCATTCCATCTAGATGGCAAAATTTTTTCTTGGTTATTTTTGTACTTTTTACCCATAACTGGATGTTATATTTCATGTTTGCTCTATTAAATGCTTGTTAATGTAGAAAATGGAAATAAAGAGTGGAGATTATATAAACACTAAATTTTAATTTGTGTATTTATAAATTTTTATAAGTATTAGGAAATAGTTTGTGGACAATGAAAGGTGCAGGATGTAATTTTTACTATTCTTATTATTAAACATCCATGAAGAGATAGGTCTTCAATATTGTTGCTAAGAGATCAATAGTGCCTGAACTAAGGTTCCAAAGAGCTCCAAGTGGAAAATAAAAGTTAACTTGAGATGAGCAACCTTAATTTTCACATTAATAAAAGTAAATATAGGCCTCAGCAAAGTATTGCTTGGAAAATGCTGTACAAAAACTTGTAAGGTTAAATGTAAGTTTGCTCAGAGAGATATTTTTAAGGAGAGGGTGTTCCAGTCAGCAGTCAATTCCTCCATCCATGAACGAGGGAATCAAAGAGCAATACTCTTGCTTATGCTCTAGAAAAATTGGTTTTCTTACTTTCTTTTTTTTTTTTTCCCCCTCATCATTATATTGTTTGCACAAAGAGATATGAATCAGAGAGGAACTAATATCTTCCTGGAGCTTTGGTCCAGGTAGAAGCAGTCCTTATAACACTGAGTTCTCAAACTGCTGAATGTATTGAAGACCATATACTATTTCTTTCCTTTATGACCTTCCTGTCTCACTTTGTTATAAGAAATAAAGTTTTGGGATGAAAGAAGGAGACGTGTAATAACAAGTTTTCAGCTATAAACTTGAAATACTTTTTAAAGTAAATGATACTCCAAGGAAATCAGAACTTCTGCTCCAAGGAATGAAAATATCTGTTTCTATGATCTTGTTTCTAAGTTCTGTAGAATGTCTTTTGAAGGTATTGCCAATTTTTCTCATTTTAGGGCATATGAATGAAATGAAAGGCCTTGGTTATCTGGAGGAGTTCATTTGTATTTTGCTTGTTTCAAAGTTATTGAATTTTATTGTTAAATAATGCTTTCTTTTGAGTGGAGTAAGACCCTCTAAAGAAGACAGTGAATTCAGAAGCCATATTATTTTGTGCTCTAGACAATTTGCTCCATAATTAGTCAAAAGGTGTATCCTCAGTGTCAGTATGATTTCATGAGGTGTGATGTGATATAAATCTCTACCAATAAAAAGATAAACAGATATTATTTTGCAAACCTGTGAAAAATCAATAACAACTTGAAGATTTCAACTTGCCAAAGAGGAAGCGTTCTTAATAAATAATTATGGGTTGCATCAGAAATTAATGATCCTCTTCATAAGATTGCATGTGATTTCTTTTAAGTTGATAAACCAAGTCATTTTTACAAATTTACTGGCAAGACAAGCAAAGGTACTGACTGCCATTGGCATAAAAGGTTTGCTGTCTGCATGGCCTTCTTGACTTCTAAAGAGGAGAGTGAAGCTACAGAACTAAATCCTGAGAAAGTTTCAGTGTTATCTCCAGTTTGTATTACTTTGTACTACTGGAGCATCTGATTGGTATCCTGAGTAACCACACTTAGCAGCAGGTTCAAAGCAGTGGGCGGTGTCCTTTA
Organism: Oncopeltus fasciatus; assembly: GCA_000696205.2. Taxonomy (NCBI): domain Eukaryota; kingdom Metazoa; phylum Arthropoda; class Insecta; order Hemiptera; family Lygaeidae; genus Oncopeltus; species Oncopeltus fasciatus. The sequence goes on from KZ807129.1 coordinate 327,878, forward strand.
AAGTATTTTCTGCAAGTAATCTTTACTCTGTATTTTTGGGTATTATAATTTCTTTTAAAGCACACTTTTCAGAATTGGACATTTACTGAGAGGTGAATTACAGAAGTCTTCACTATTGTACAGAAAATTTTACCCATTACATTGAAGATTTCAATTAATTGACTTGGAGCCTGCAAGGGTTCTTTGAGTGATGATACTTATTCTTACAGTGTCATGCACTTTTGAGCTTTTGGGAAGTTTCCCTTTTGAGAACTTTAACGGCCATGAAGTCATATAATATTGACAACTTTCTCTCCAAAACTGCCTCATTGGAGGCATGACCAAGCATTGATGATTAAGAAAGGAGAGTTTTTTTGACCATAGATATTTTTATTAGATGATTTTAGTTGGGGTTTGGTCAAGGATCCAAAAAATTTAAAAGAATGTGTTTTTTTTATTTGTATTTTTTTGGATCTACCTTGACCGAACCCCAACTAAAATCATCTAATAATTGATAATTAAGGCTTTTTATTTGAATAAAACAATTCAGTTGATCAACACAACACCCAACTAAGCAGGAGACAAGAGAAGGAGGAAGGAAAGGTAAATAAAACAAAAAAAAAAATTAGAAAACATGAAATTAATGAAAAAATTAAGTTCTGAGAATGCTCATAAAAGTCAAGAGAAGTTGTAGACCTGGCCAACTAGCCAGTCAAGAATTTGGCCTCACTGACCAGAGAAGCAGCCACTTTGCATAATAGGGGAGTAGCTTTTATTGTTGCCTGGCGCTTCATCTCACAGCCAGTACTATATAGATCAGGACAGCATGTTTTAATTGTTCATTAAATTAATTATCAGTGAAGTGAGAAATGTATGTGGCCCTTATAGACATTGAGAGAATTTAATATCAAAGCATTTCAATTTAACATATATTTAGGTAAAATTTATCTTTTGTACTGTGAGCTAGAAACTTTTTAGAGCCCTCAAGCTCAAGCTGTGCACTTTTTAACGTCAGAGGGTATCAGCTCAAATAGTGAAATCATTAATCCCAAAAGATGCTTAGGTAATAAACATAAAATAATATGCAAAGTTTGAGTCTTCTTTCTTCTGTATTCTTAAGATAAAATTACGTATAAAAATGGAATGTGTATTTACTTTGTTTATCCTGTCCAGTAAATAATGAGTTTAATATAGGTAAAGTGAAACTCATTGGATCTATGAATATTAGTAAATTAACAAAAATTTATACTTGCTGATCTAAAATTAGTATAATCTACAATTAATTACTGAATGAATAAGAAATAGAAAAGTTAGTAGTAATAATTAATAATGAAAATAATATAAATATCCTTAAACTATAAATTAAAATGGCAAGTAATAATTTTTTAAGTAAGTGATAAGTATGAATTTTGATAAAAAAAACTCATGAATGGACCAACAACATAATTATTTTTAAATCTAGGTATAATAATACAATAAATAAATGTAAGTAAATGAGAATAGAATTTCTTGCCATGATTATATTCTTATACATATCTATTTGAATAACTTATTGAAGAATAAAGGGAATCAAATAAGTTATGTGGGTTGTAAATAATCATTATATTTATATTGACAGACATTTTTTTCCCTATTTTTCTACTATTAGTATGTCTTTCTCATTGATACAAAATTCTGTATTCTAAGAGCTGTTGCTAAATGAGATTTTATGATTCAAATTTTTAAACTAAGTATTAACATAATCATTAGCTTTATAAAATAATCGTATACCTTTGATTTAGATCTCAAGGGAATATCCAGTGGTTGACCATACATTTGATGCAGTGGTAGTTGGTGCAGGTGGAGCGGGTCTCCGTGCTGCTTTTGGTCTTGTTGCAGAAGGGTTTAAAACTGCAGTTGTAACCAAGCTTTTCCCAACTAGATCTCACACTGTTGCTGCTCAGGGTGGAATTAACGCTGCCCTTGGGAATATGGAAGAAGATGACTGGCATTGGCACATGTAAATATATTTATCTAATTTAGAGGGTAATTAATTAAATTATTATATTACCAATTTATTCTTTTTAATTTATACAGGAATTGATAGTGTATTTAGTATGCTCTTGTTATTTATTAATGGTCTTTAGTAAATTAGTAACATTTAAAGAATTTTTGAAGAGAATGGATATAACTAAACAGAAACTATACTGACAAAATGTTATCTAACTATCAATTATAATGTTATCTCAGATTGACATGTGCCCTTCACATGCAACTACTTATCATAATTCATAGTTTTACTCAGTCGAATTAAAGGAAATATTGATTTTTGTGTGTGTCTATGTGATATTTGTCTAAAATGTGAATTAGACTTTGAATATTTTTGTTTTTAGGATATTCTCCACCCATGATCAATAGTCTGGGCTATTAAAGAAATGTTGAACCTATAAAAAAGTTATTTTATCCATTAAATTGATTAATCATTTATCTTAAAAGCAGATTCCGTACAATTTTCTGCTTTTTATTTTTAACTTTTAAAAAATATTTTGTTATATTTTTACTTGGTAAATAAAACAAACAAATTTCTGTTTGAGCTATTAAAGTAGTTAATTTTAGTCAGTTTAACAGTAAACTAAATTATAATGGTCTGATAATGAAGATATAAATTTGATTTAAGCTGCTTTAAAAATTTTATTTTTGGTAAGGAGTAATGTGAAATACAAGGATTATCAGT
>KZ807129.1:330614-358305 GCA_000696205.2 Oncopeltus fasciatus
TTTTTTTTTTTAATTTTGCTTTACATAATTTCACTAAAGCGCATTAATATCAAAATAAAACATTGTTGATGTAAATCAACAATAAAATTAAGTTACTAACTCATTTTATAAACTAAATTCACCTTATTTGTTTCTATTAACTAGTTTTATTGGCTAATAATTTAAAATTTACTGAAGTTATTTTGGGCTAAATGTACTCAAAATATAAGGACTGTAATATTTCATAATATTAAGCCAAACCCCTTTTTTGTGAGAACTAGAGCATTTATTTTCTTTTAATTAGTTTAGGGGAAACTATTTTCTTTTAATCATTTAGAGGATAGGATTAATTTTCTATTTTACTCTATTATTTATATTTTTTTATTAATCCTTATTCCCCCCCCCCCCCAAAAAAAAAACAACAACAAAGTATACATCAATGTGAAGAGAATAGTACATTTACTATTATCTTTATCTATTGCTGGATAATGATTAAGTTCATTTTATTGATTGCTCTTACTATCAGTTGTATCACCTTACTACTTGAAAAGTACCATTTTTTTTAAATTGAAACAGTGTCAGCTACTGGTACAACATAAATATATAGATCTTTTTCTGTACTAAGTTTCTTGATCTAAACATTTCTTCTTGAATTCAGTACTTTCATTTATTATAAATTCCTGTAAGAATTGTTTGGCATTTCATTTTTTTTTTTCTTTAATTCATTAAATAGAAATATAATTATTTAAAAAACCATTTCGATTAATACTGTAATATAAAAGACAATGAAGTATGAATGAAATCATACTTAAATTCAGTACCATGCATTCAGTGGTAATAATATAATTTTTTTGTGTAATTTTATTAAAATTGTACAAATATAAATTAGTCAGACATTCTGTGAAATTTATTTTTAGGTATGACACTGTTAAAGGTTCTGACTGGCTTGGTGATCAAGATGCTATTCATTATATGACTCGGGAAGCCCCTAAAGCTGTAATTGAGTTAGAAAATTATGGTAATTTGACTTTTTAATTGCATTTTTTTTTACAATACTGTATTTTTGCAGTGATTGCTAATAGTTTATGATTATAGGTATGCCATTTTCAAGGACCCCTGAAGGTAAAATATACCAAAGGGCTTTCGGAGGGCAGAGCTTAAAGTATGGTAAAGGTGGACAAGCTCATAGGACCTGCTGTGTTGCTGACCGAACTGGACATTCACTTCTCCATACTTTATATGGACAGTCTTTAAGGTAATCATCATAATTTTTTTTCTTCTAACAATTATAGCATTTCATTGATAATGCTATTAATTAAGATAAGAAATATCAGTTGATTTATTTACATCCTCTAAGGTCATTCAAATTTACAAATAGCAATAAAATAAGTCTGGCAAGTACTTAAAATCATTGTAACAGAAATTTTCTGAATTTTTAATGGACTAACAATAGAATTTAATTTTAAAAAAATGTAATCTTCTAAGTCACTATTTTCACATTACACACTTGTCGATGTAGTCATATTGCTTTTTTAAAGTGATTTTTTTTAAAGATGCACTTCTAAATGTGACCTAAGATAACTACATTTCTTGAGTAAAAATAGTAAAACAATAATATTTTTAATAAAAATGTGAAAGAAGGGAAATTGTGTGGATAATTGTAGATACATTTATGCATAATCATTGTAGATAATGCTTATTTTTAAACAAATTAAATTGGATTAGAATGAGAATATGATTAAATTAATTTTCTATAGATTCATAAGTTTGTTGGCAGAATTCTTACATTTATAAAAAAAAAAAAAAAAAAAAAAATTAAAAATATAGAATGTACACAATAATAGAGGTAGGATTGAGATCGATGTGCACACATTCTGAAATCAGCCTTTTTTTTAAGGAAAGGCTCTGAGGCCAGGACAGTAGCTGGATTAAAAGCAAGCGTGTGGTTGTTGCTAATGAAGGGAGAGGGTAGACAAATTCGTATCGTGAATCTTAATGCTGTATTCATGTTGTTTTAAGCTTTTATTAAGATGGTTCTTTGTTTGGCCAATATATGAAGCTGAACAATTATTATTTGAACTTGGAATTCAGTATATAATGTTGTGCTGCTTAGAAATAGGTATAGGATCTTTCAGGGAAGCATAGAATTTTTGTAATTTATTATTAGTTTGGTGGCCTAAATGGAGGTTCTACAGGTTAGACTTGAGATTTTTGTATTTTTATTTTATCTTTAAGGAGAGGAATATAAGGTAGAGAGTGAAAAAGAGATGTAGGAATAGGTGAGGAGAGAGAAAAAGACAAAGAGGAGATGTGATTGTCATTGGGGCTGGGAGAGAAAATTTAGATATTATGTTCTTAATTATAAGAGAGGGTAAACCATTCTTCATTTTCAAATTCATTTTTTTTTAATCAACCTTTACCGAACCCCAACAAATTCTCTACTAGTATATAAACAGCATTAAGAAGAGTTTCTTAATAAAAATCTACTGTTTTTCAACTATTTCAAACCTCAAACCTGACCACTGGAATCGAGTTTTAAAAAATTAGTTTTTTTGCTTCGTAGAATTTATTTTCTTAAGATAAATTTTGACCAGAATATATTAATTCCCTGTTTGGAGCTAGTCTGGGAGTTAACCACATGCTTAAATAATTATAATAATTGACAATCTCAATTTCCTCTCCTTTCATTTGATATTTTTCATTTAGTGATCATTTGCTGCTATTTTTAAATATTATTATTATTTATTTAGTAAGATTGATTATCACATTTCAAGTTTTACAATAAATTACCAGTGTTTATCATCTTCTTAAGATTGCGTGAATTAGAAACTAAACATACGTCATCAGTATATGAATGGCAGGATACTCTCAGTTCTTCTACTTCAACTCCTCCTCCTAAGTACTCTCCCATTCACAAAGAGAGCTAAATATATTTTATTAAATTAAAATATATTTAGAAAAAAAAGACTTCTTAAAGCAGTTAAAACACTTCTGTTCAAATGTTTCAGTTAACTCTTGTTTATTATAAGTTATCCAAATTTGAAAAAAAAAAAAAAAAATGTATTAATCTTTTGAATAAAAAGTTAGTTAGCAAAGCTGAAATCATATTGCAATTAAAATTGTTTCTGCTGAAAATAAAAGTGTTGTATTTATTTATTAGTTTAATTTGTAGTTTTAATTATTATTACATCAATTTATTTTTCATTCAAGACTTTGAGTCATCCGAATTATACATTTAATCATTGAAGGAGTTTTTCTTACCTTATACTGTTAACTTTACCTCCTTAGACTGGTAGAATCAAGTTTATGAGAAATCAGGTACAGTTAAATGGCTTGATTAAGCCTAATGTTTTTTAACCCAATCCAGTTTGTTCCATGTGTTAGCCAAAAAACGTCCGTGAAAGTCTGACTTGGTATACAAGTTATAAAATATAGCTTTCATTCTCTATTCAGCCCTGAAGAAGCCATCAAAGGATGTGCTAAAGCTCGGCAAATATCAACAACTTGACACGGTCCAACCCGGAAGAAGAAACTGTAAATACATCTGATGACCGTGGAAGCCTAAGTGAACAAGTTATAAAATACTTTATCCAAATTTTTAAAAATTAATCAGGTCTTAATAAGACAGTAACTGTAAACCAGAAGAAAACCATTTCTAATTTCTTATGTAAGGTTTTTCTTTATTTATTTTTTTAATTTTGTTCAATTAGGTATAAAATTGATCTAAAAGTGAATTGTTTTATTTGCTAAATATTTTCTGCTTAAATCATGGAAGTAATATGTACCGATGCGTAAAATAGATCTTGTATATGGCTAAACAAACCTGTTGCAGGTTGACTTGACTGCAAGGTAATACAAGAGACTTTGACTCAAAATCATAAGTTAGGTTAATAATATAAATGTTTAAAACAATAAACTAAATGATTTGTTAAACCTAATTTTTAGTGAATGTTTAAAATAAAATGCTCATTTTACTGCCCATATATTAGACTTAATCACTGCAAGCCTAATATTTAATTAATAAAGGTTAGTATAGGCAGACATTTTTTTTTTCTTTTTCTTCTCATTTTTTTTAATTTAAGTGATTTTTTTCTTTTTTTTTAGTTACAATTGTAATTATTTCATTGAATACTTTGCTTTGGATCTTCTGATGGATGGTGATGCTTGTGTTGGTGTAATTGCTATCTGCTTAGAAGATGGGACACTCCACCGAATCAGGGCTAAAAATACTGTATGTTTGCTTTAATATATACATATGATTGATCCTATATTTATTGATCCTGATTGATTTGCTTTCAAATGTACTGAAATTAATTGATTATGAACTTATATCTCAGATAGATGAAAAATGCTAACTATTTTTTTAATGAGTCTATTTATTAATAATATAAGGCAAAATTAGACTCAAAGAAGATATTGTAGTACTTACAATTTCAAGTTACTAAGTTTTGTTATGTTAAACTTATTTCATCCAACATACTTTAGAGCATGAGGGTAAAACTATTCACTGTGATCTTTGGACATGAGGCTTTTGGCTGAGGAGTCGGAAGTTATTATCCAAGAATAACCATTATTTCTTCAGTTTCACAATTAAAGTTGGGTGCAATCATGCATATGTACATATATACACTTAAAATATTTTTCATAGCTGAAAAATTTTTATCTAATTTTGAACAACTGAAATAATTTTGATAATAATGAAAATTTATAATTCTATATTAAATGAAGAAAAACTTGACAATTAATATAAAAGTTAAATAATTTAAAATTATTGCACACCAAAAATATTTTAGTATAATTAAATTAGAGGTGTTCTCAATATAGATAAAAATAAAACATATAAAATAAAATTTGTGCTGAGACATTATATAAAACAAAAGTGAGACTTAATAAACTAGAAAGCCTTACAAGTATATGACAATAAAATGAACACAAAGGATTTGCTTCTATATGTTGGTAAGTGGAGGTTCTCAATCAAAGTTGGCTGAAATAAATGAGAAATGGTCAAAAACCCCCACAGTTCACACATTTATTTTTAAATAATAAATTGAATGAAAAAGCAGAGCGCTTTCATTGCCTGAGGGCAATGATGAGGTGAGCCTCATCCTTAGTGTTCCAAGTTGGTCGACTTTTTGTCATATATAATGGTATACCATTATCATCTATTTATGATAACTTAATAATAACCAGCCACCGTCCTTTTTGGACCATCACATGATAGAGGACTTCAAAATAAATAAAATGTTCATTTAGAGTGTAGTCTGGTTCTCAATTAATGTGTTAAACTCTTAAATATCTTGTATTTTTATGATTCATCCTTGTAAGAAAATCTAGGGATCTTAAAGGCAGATTAATTTAGGAGAAAAAAAGTGAAAGAGAAAAAAAAAATTCATATTCGAACTGATATTGTGAACACAAAAAAGCCGACCAACTCAAAGTATTGAAGATGAGCAGTAGGTCTTAAAAGCAATCTGCATTTAAAAATAAATGTGTGAATTGTGAAGGTCTGTGACCATTTCTCATTTTTTTCACCCACCTTTCACAAAGGATTTCTTAAAATAAAATTAATTACGATTGAAATGAGAAATATTGAAATTTTTTTTTAAATTACCTTGTACACCAAAGGATTAATTGAAACTAAACAAAGCAAAAATTTGCTTTAACAAGTTGCAAGTTTACAACTAAATATTTTATAATATGTTTCTTATAATTTTAATTTATTTGTAATCACTGTTGATAACTTACTTTGAATTTTTTACACTTAAAGATATCCATGCATTACAAAAATAAATGATCCTAAGTTTTTTTGGTATACATGTTTACATTATTTTACACATTATTAATGTTCAATATGGCTTGTGAAAATTCATAAATACCTGAATTTGCATTAGTAAACATCTGATTTCTTCTAAACTTATTTATCTTTCCACTTATAATAATATTAGAAATGATTCATTAATAAAAACTTTCAGTTACTAACTCCAATTACAGAATCTGCTTCAACCCTCTCAATTGCTTACAATTTCAAAGACTATTCTGATATGGTAAGTGCTAACTCTCCCTTCCATAGCTGTCTTCAACTCCATCTCCAACTCACAATCTTAAACAACCTGTAATTGAATACTTTAAATGTTAAATACTGATTTTAGTTGTGGTATTTAATCCCACGTTAATTTTATACAAGAAATGCAAGGGAATAAAATCGGAGTAAAGTGCGGGAAGTGGAAGATATTTTCTAGCTAGCCTCACCGGTTTTTTAATTACCCTCAGTTGAACCTTATTCTTTTACCGATTTTTACTACATTGAATTCTGTAGAGATGAAAATGAATGATAGTCAGAAAAGGCTAGGTCTGGGCTATATGGTGGATACATCAAAACTGGAGACAGTTTTAATTGATCTGCAAATTGTTGTTATATTTAAGAGTCATCTTCAACTAACACAGCTTCCAAATCAAAGTTTTCAAACAGTTTTGATGGTCTTCCACTTCCCTTATTTTTAACATTGAAATCCCCAGATTTAAACCACTTGAAACATTGTGATTTAACAAAAGTATGCTTACTGTAAGCTTCAACAAGCATCTGATGTGATTCTGCAACACTTTTTTGAGATGGAAACAACAAATCAATGACTTTTTGAACTGAATTAGCTACTTTGATAATGATGATGTGCACTGATTTGCTTTTTCGTGCTCTAGACTTCTGTGAAACACCATGTTGTGTTTGTTCCCTTAGTTCTTAGTGGATGGCCTTAGTGAGGACCTCCTCCTTTTGATTATCAAAGTATCAAGTATGGTTAACTTTTCTTCTATGTACCTCATTTAATTGAGTGAGAATTATATGACTGCAAAATTCTGAGATAAGCATAAATACTATTTTTAATTTGGCTTCTATAGATAAATCATTATAAAATTTTAGGTGCTGGCTACTGGTGGTTATGGGCGTGCTTACTTTTCTTGTACATCAGCTCATACATGTACTGGGGATGGACAAGCCATGGTAAATAGGGCTGGTCTTCAAAATGAGGATATGGAGTTCGTTCAATTCCATCCTACTGGTAAGTTTGGCTGCTATATTTCTTTTCCTCTAGCTAATGGAATAATTTAATTCCTTTTATAGTATTTTGAATTATTTATTGCTTTCCAGTAGAGTCTTAATCTGAAATCATATTAATTTAATTTTCCTAATAAAAAGTGATTCAAAAACTCTGTATTATCTTTGAAGCAGATTTAACTAGCTGAATTTACCGTTTTTGGTAAATTCATTCAACTTTGAATTTATGATCTTTAATGGGCTAATTAGCCTAAGACAACCTGTAGGCCAAAGAAATAGATCCTTCTGATAATATATAGACAATTAGGAACAATGTAAGAAAGGAAATAATATATCCATTTTAATTGTATAGATATGTCTGTGCTTAAAATGTATTTTTTATTTTATTTTATTGTTATGTTCTCTTTAACATATTTTCAGAAAAGAGATGGAAAATTGTCAAAATTTTATATGTAAATTGATGTGGCGTTTAATACAAAAATTGAATTAATTTTCATCATAAACTAAGTTAATATGGAATTGAATTATTATGATCCTTATTCCTTATATTTTTTCCCAAAATGTGCTTTCTAAAGACAAAGAGAATGTCTGATACTCATTTATTCCTTTAACAATCAGTAATGGCTGATTGTACTCTATGTTATAATTTGTTATGATGTAATTATTTCTAAATTATAATATAAGACTATTTCTGTGTTTTAGGGATTTATGGAGCTGGATGTCTTATTACTGAGGGTTGCAGAGGTGAAGGAGGGTTCTTGGTTAACTCACAGGGTGAACGTTTTATGGAGAGGTATGCTCCTGTAGCGAAAGATCTGGCTTCAAGAGATGTTGTTTCTAGATCAATGACAATGGAAATTCGGGAAGGAAGGTGAGACCCCTTTTATTGCTCATAGTCTTATGTGATAAAAACTAGTACATTTGGTTTTAAAAATATCACTCAGAAATCTGGCCTAAAATGACTATTTGATGTAATTATATTATATTATTAAAAACTCTACTACATTGCTCAGTTATCATCAAAATGCATCGAAAATGTGTTTAAAAAAAAGAAAATTAACTCTTAGTTGGCTTCCACGAAGATATTTATGTTACAGAAGAGTGTTCATCAATAATGGCAAAGAATGCCATTGTTTTAATCATAAGAATGCCAGTTTATTTTTTTATGATGGAAAGTACATAATTGGTCTCACTCATAATGTTCAATGCCTCTCAAATGAGTTACTATTTTTAGTTGTAAATTATAATGCTGTAGTTGTATTTAGTTATTGTTTATATAAAACATTAACAAGGAGGAGGGGGGTTGAGTCATATACTTTTTCAAGAAGCAGTATGTACAAGTATATAACAGTTAAGCAGATAAATACAGTGTATTGTATGACTTGAAACTAAGCTTGGAGTAAAATTCTAAATTAAGAATTCATTGTTTTGGCAGTTTACCTATCTGATAGAATAGACTAAAAGATTTAATTTAATTGCTGAACTTACTTGTATAATCAAGGAAATATATCTATAGTCTATAGAAAATAGTGTATATGAAAGTAATGAGAGAAACAAAATAATTCGGGAAATTGTCTCTATGTCTACCCTCTAGTAACTTCCACAAGGAGGAAGAAAAAAGCCACACAAGTATCAAATGGAGATGTGAAGAAAAATGGATTGGAAAGGTTACAAGAAATTAGCTAATAAAAAATGGTGGGAATTAAAAGATAACAAAATGCAGTGTAATGAAAAATTTGAAATATTATAGAAAAAATGTTATACTATACAGACTAAGTTTGTCCATAAAAATAAATTAATAAAAAAATCAACTAATGTAGCTTGGAAAAACCATGGTTTACTTCTGGAAAAAATTACAAGCTCACAATGTTAATAAAAATAGTATTTTTGTTGATCAGAATTTTAATTATTATTTAAATATTCTATTTAAATAGCAAAAAGTCTTTAAAGATCATAAACATAGAATTATGAAAATAATATGGTCTTTTTTAACTTTGATTTTACTCAATGAGGTTAGTTCTAATTAACCCTTGGTAATGTTTATAAATAAGACAGTCCTTAAGTATATAAACTAAAAAATTGTTATCCACTTATAATTTAAACTGTTTTATGAGTAACAACTTCAGAACTTAAGATACATTTGGTTAGATTAACTAGCTTTGATTTCTTCCTGTATGAATTTATTTCAAGCTCTGAATACTTTACACTTAAAGATGAGTATACTTATTTTCTTTCATATCTACCTCAATGCTCATGTGCTTCATATCTAAATCAAGTACAGACTATATCAACTAATCAATCATCAATGTTAAAACAAAGTAATAAACATAAATGTAATATAAAATACATCATACTATAAAATCATAGTAATTTTTGACTTAATTCAATAAAGTTAATAAATTTAGAGATAAGTAGTTGGCCGTCGAACTTTATGAGGTAGAATTGGCCAGGATCTTGGAATTTGAATAAATAAAAACTAATTTGTAAACCACATATTTTATTACCACTCTCTTCATAAAACTAAACGGTCAACAAATTTACCTCCAAAGTTTATAAATTAAGTTAACTTTAGTTAATCAGTTTATAACTGTGTGGTTTGAGAGTCGAATGGATGAGTGATAATATAATTTTCTACTATTAAAATTTAAGTTAGAAGTAATTATAAATTTTAATCATTAATTTTGATCACAATTATATTTATTTAAAATTTTAAAAATATTTTAGAGGAGTTGGTCCTGAAAAAGATCATGTATTCCTACAACTTCATCACCTTCCTCCCGAGCAACTTGCCACTCGTCTTCCTGGCATTTCGGAATCAGCTATGATCTTTGCTGGTGTAGATGTCACTAAGGAACCGATTCCAGTTATTCCTACTGTTCATTATAATATGGGTGGAATTCCAACCAACTACAAAGGACAGGTACTATTTGATCAATAAGCAATTTTGTTTTTGTATATAGTTTTATTTTATATAAAACAACTTCTCATTCTTATTAATCAGTTTTACTTTATCATAGTTGTATAATAATCATTAAGTTAATTTCCTATATTAGTTTTAAATGTTTGTATTCAAAATTTTAATTTCTTGGTTTTCTGAATTACAATGTGGATCATTCAGTATTAATTTTAATAATATGGACCTTTTAAGTTCATGTACCATTTACTTAATTGTTATAAATAATAATCATATTTGGTTTAACTTATTGATTTTGCATCAATTGGTAAGATAATCAAGAATAAATTAATTATTTCATAACTGTATATTTGATTATTCTTACTTTAAAACACTAGTGGAATTGAATTTCATATATTTTTATTGTTTACACTTTTATTTATTTTATTTTATTTTTTATAGGTTATTACAAACTTTAATGGATCTGATAAAATAGTTCCGGGTCTGTATGCATGTGGTGAGGTTGGATGTTCCTCTGTCCACGGAGCAAATAGGCTTGGTGCAAATTCCCTTCTTGACCTTGTTGTATTTGGAAGGGCTTGTGCAAAGACAATTGCTGCTGAAAATAAGCCAGGAGAATCTCAGCCAGAACTTAAATCAGTATGTTTATTGAATCACACAGTTATCATAAATTTTTTAAATTAATATTATAATGCATATATTTGTGTGTTTATGGTGTATAACATTTTTCTTTTGTAGCGGTTATATGTTTTTTTTTTTTTAGAATACTGGAGAGGCATCAGTTGCCAATCTGGACAAGTTACGATATGCTAATGGTAACCTTCTAACATCACAAATTAGGTTATCTATGCAAAAAGCTATGCAGAAGGATGCTGCAGTCTTCAGGACTGCTGAATCATTAAAACAAGGGGTCAAGAACTTGAAAGAAATATGGAAGACATTGGATGACATTAAGGTAAAAAATCTAATTAACCTAATATATTTACCAATGATTGATATATTTTAACATTCAACTTATTTTGGTAGAAATATTTTGTGAACAGATTAAATCTTTAGGCCTATAAAATTATTAAAATTCTCTTGTGGTTATAATTATATGTTTATTGAAATAAGATTCCTTAAATTACAGCTTTAATTTTCATTAAAATATTAATACATGGAAAATAATTTGCAAAAATGATTTTTTTAAGATTATAGACATAAAATCAATTATTTTTTAACTGTGAAAGTTTAGCCTAGGCCCCTGAAACTAAGATATGAGATTATGTCTTCATTTTAAAGTAATAGATATGCAGAACTGAAAATAGTAATTGGGAGTATTCATGTATTTTTGATTTGCAATATAGTAATTGAGAGTACTCATGGGGTCGCAATATTCCGTTCAGATTTTGGCAAATTCTTTATAGACAGAAATATTTTCAATAGGCAATTGTATTTATTAATTGACTTGAAATTTAAGGTTTGTGACCAGAGTCTTGTATGGAATTCTGATCTGATTGAATCTCTGGAATTGCAAAATCTTCTTATTTGCTCCCTGCAGACTATTATTTCTGCAGAAAACAGGAAGGAATCTCGAGGAGCTCATGCAAGGGAAGACTTCAAGGTGGGTGGGTCTCAAAAGAGATTTCAGGTTTCCAAAATTGAATTTTTATTTCAATTATTATATTTTTTTCATCATATATCTTATAACAATTTAAATAATTTTTATTACATCAAATTTTTTCAATATTATTTTATTTTAAAAATTACATGGAGTTAAAAAAAAAATTATGTTTTTACGAACTTAATAAACTTGACAAATATTCCTGAGATATCATAACTTGATGAATTGAATTAACTTAATGAATTGATGTCATAACTTATATGAATGATTTTGATGAAAATATTCCTAACAGCTAAGCTAAAACAATCTTACTCACTAGCGATTCTTCAATAATCTTTTTTGAATGGACATCTGCTTAAAAAGGACTGGATTAAAATTAATCCCTATTTTTTATAAAGTATTAACATTTGTTTGCATGGATTAAAGTCCAGTTTTGAACTCATGGAACAACTATCAACTAAGATTGGAATAAAAATGAAAACATAAACTATAAAAGCAATATGACTTTAAATGAACTGGTAAACCGAGAATGTTTAAATAAAAAAAATCAAAGAACGCTTTTTTTCATTATTGTTATAAGCCTATTAATAGTGTTCATATTATCCTTTCTATATTATTTGCATTAACTACTAAATTGTCGATTTACAGTTACGAATTGATGAATTTGATTATTCGAAACCACTTGAAGGCCAAAAGAAGAAATCAATAGAAGAACATTGGAGAAAGCATACATTGACTACTGTTAATCCAGAGACTGGAGAGGTAATTAATTTTGAATGCACTAACAAGTTTGTTCTTTAATTAATAATAACTAAGTCTTTAATTTATGTTTTCAGAATTAAACTTGGTGTTCTATCATTTTAAATTTTGATTAAAAAATTTGCAAACATTTAATGTAATTTAAACCATTTTGTATGGTATTTTTCTGAAAAATTAAATTTGAACAAAATTATTGTTTTATCTAAAGGATGAAAAATTTTCTTTCTTGCTACGAAGTTCTTACTTGCAACTGGCTATTAAATTTTTAATGTTTGTGCTAGAAGCGTGGTAAACAGAGGAAATTGGGCATAACAGTGATCTCTATAATATTTTTGGCATGCTTGATGACAATTTAAAATAGTTTTTGAAGTATTGGGATTTACCTAAAACTTAGACAGTTGACTAAGCAGACAACTGAAATTGAATTAGAGCCTTCTATTTAATGAAACTACCAAACTTTTCCATTTGATTTTGGAAATATATTCAAAGCTGTTCTATTTTATGCAGCCATTTTCAAGCCCAAAATATCTATAGTTAGAAAACTAATTTATAGCTAAAAATGAAGAAAGAAAAAACAGTTAATGGCTTCTTCTGAAGGTTCCCTTCTCTGCTTTTATTTTATTGAATTATAGTTGTGAGAATTCCAAACTTTGAATATAAACCTTGAGACTCACAGTCTCATCTTTAGATCACAGGGATCTTGCTAATGGATAGTTCATTTTACCCTCCTCAAAAACCTTTCTGCTCTGATTTTACCATTGAATTTTTTTTATTTCAAATTCAATTGCAACCCATCAAGGAGTGGAACTTGGCAGGGTGTTCACTAAAAGCAACCTATCGTAAACATAAGGCTGAAAATGGATTCATGGAACAATAATATTAAAGAAATTATGAAAAAAAAAAAAAAAAAAAGAATAAATTAAACAATAAGCTAGCGTAATGAAAGGCTGTTTTATGCAAATTATTATTATTTAATATAATATGCACTAAAAATAGTACAGATGATCTATAATTGACTTGGTAATGCATGGTAATAAATAAAAGCCTATTGCTAGAATATTTAATGAACTGTTCCATTGTAGTCTAAATGACCATTCATTATGAACTAGTTATTTAATTGAAAATATAATTTGTTACTTTATTTAGGAGAAAAAATCTATTTAATTTCCTTAAATATTTAAAACAAATCTTTTACGTATTCTTTCTCTTAGGTGAAAATCTCATATCGACCTGTGATTGATGAAACATTGAATGCTGAAGAGTGTGCTACAGTACCACCTGCAATACGATCATATTAAAGCTTCAAATTTGTGATTATTTTATGTACAAAAATATAGGCATCACTCATGGAAGATGTAAAAGTTCCTGTTCCACAGTATTTATTTAAACAATTTTACTTCACTTTCTTCCATCTTCCAAATCTGTTTCCCTTTATTTTCAGACCACTGTACAGAATGTTTTGTTATTTATTTTATTGTTAATTTTAGTTTCTTAATTGTTATTCAAGAGATGTAAGGATGTTAATAAAATAATTTTTATTAAAATGCCTCCTTTTTTACACCCAGAAAAAGAAAAATTTGATCAAATGAAGTGATTTATAAATTAAGTGCAAATTAATTTAGAGGAAGAGATCTTTGTATTGTTCTTACTTTGCAGATTCAGGTTTCAGTCAATATTCCTGCTAACCAATAATTTGTGTGAATGTGGGATTATATGTTACATTTAATTGCTTTCACTTCTGTTCATAAGAGTCTGCTTCAACTAAGAATCTTGAAAGGTAAATAGATTTTTGCTGTTGAAGGCACCAAGCAGCAAATAGATTTTCTCTATTTTGACTATGGAAATTATTTATATCATAATAAACACAATGACATTTTTATAAATATTATTTTTATTGTAATATTACTAGTGACTCTCGACACTAGTGCTGGGAATTTCATAACTTATCTAGCTAGTCTCGGTGGTGTAAAAGATTAACGCTTGCCCGGATAGAAGAAGATCTAGGTTCGAGCCCTGGTTGAGACAGATTTTTATTCTATTCCCTTGCATTTAATTGTTTAAAATATATGTGGTATATAATACCACAATAAAATAATATTTATAAATAATAATTTAAATAGCTCGACAATGTCAGCTCCTTCGAGCATAAAACGATGTATTGGTCTTTCTCGGAGGTTAGACTCTCGACTTTAGTGCTGGGAATTTAATAACTTATCTGACTTGACTCGGCCGTGTAAAAGGCTAACGTGCTTGCCCAGATAGCAGGAGATCCAGGTTCGAGCCCTGGCTGAGACAGTTAGATTTTTTATTCTATTCCCTTGCATTTAATTGTTTATAATAACATTTTAATAAGTTTTTTCCTTGAACTGATTAATGTCACTACTGATTTTTAGAAGGTCCTTAAGGTTATACTATTTTATAGTCATTAGACTTTGCCCTCAAGAATTTCTTTCTTTATTATACCAACAGGCCTAAATATATTGACATTCAAGATGGGACAGTACATGCAAATTTAGACACTTATACACATTTGTACCTGACTCAAGCTATTATAGGACACGGTACAGTCAACAATTATTTTTACAGATTTAAAAGTAAAGATTCTCCTTACTGCCCTTGTGATTTAACACACGAACAGATATACGACTGTACACTACTTACTGACTACAGGACAGAACTAACTAACAAATTTATTGATGGACAAAAACTACCAGAATTCAAAATATTCCTTAAAATCTCTCTTAAAAAAATTAAACACTTAAAGGAGAGATACTCATAATTAAATTATCACATTGAGTTACAATATATATAATTGAAACCATATATTTATTTAAATATTCAGGCTTGTATAGTTTTTCTTTCTTTTTTGTTACAATTCTTCTTTTCTCATTCTTTTGTTCTTTAGTAGTTAGTTATTGTTTGCTTTATTATTTTACTTTTGTTAATTGTATATAATAATCAACTAATGTAATTATTTACTATACATGTACATTGTATT
The DNA here is from genome assembly GCA_000696205.2 of Oncopeltus fasciatus. Taxonomy (NCBI): domain Eukaryota; kingdom Metazoa; phylum Arthropoda; class Insecta; order Hemiptera; family Lygaeidae; genus Oncopeltus; species Oncopeltus fasciatus. Next base: position 345,919 of record KZ807129.1, read on the forward strand.
CAATATGTATATGGTATATACAGATTATACTCTCTTATGGCAGGGCTACTGTCATGAGGGAAGAAAAAATATGTACACACACACACATGTTGAGAATGAATGTCAGAATTTTGTACTTGACTGGGAGAAGTAAAATTATGCCTCTGAAATATTTACAATCCGCCATGAAATCCTAGTTGGACAGATCTTCACTGAGACCTGTGTTACAGCCTTCAGGTACCTTATCTTCTCCCCAGATCTTGTGCACTAGCTTATGTATTGTGGCTATGAACTGCTCTGATTCACTTTTGAATAACTCACCTGGCAAGCTATCTATTTGGGGAGCTTAGCGAGTTTTATATTACCATTTTAAAATTGATATATACGTTTCATGCACTGAATTTCGCTCCAGATGTACCTGTTCCAGGTCATTATCTGTACTAATATATCCCTGATTAAGCAGGTTTTTGGAATGGTTTTTCAATGTTCTTAACATTCCATTTTTAACAGCAGATAATTCTCTATCTTTTCATTTGGTCTAGAAGCTCCTAGCTTTAAAGTCAGTTATCTTTCTAATGTCAGCCTTATTATTCTGCTATTTAGCCAGCCTTTCCAATTTCAGCCATCAAGGAACTCATCCTTAAAATTGCAGATGCTAGACCATATAGATAAAAAAATATATATATATTATATATATAAGATTTTTAGCATCTCAAATTGAGAATCAGTGAAGTTTCATTGAAATTTTTAATTCATCAAAAGTTGCATTACAGAACTAAAGTGAATAGCTTGATTTCCTCTCAGAAAATAGCTATGTAAATGTATAAGAGTAAAAGATGCAAGAAGTTATTTTCTATAATTTTTATAATTTAGCATATTATGAAAAAAAAAATGAATAAATTATAAAAGGAATTTTTAAAGAAAAGAAAACTTTTGTGAAATAATTTGGAGCTTTTTATTTATTTTTTATATAGTAAAATATCATATGTGAAAATATATTACTTTTCAGCTGAGACAGTAAATTATTTTCTTTTAATTTGTGAGAATTTTGAAAAGTTTTTATAAGGCTAGCAGAATAATGAGTTCTATCCTTGTTTTGAACAAACCCTCATTTCTATCTAAAGCATATACTTATGTAAGTATTATTGATTTGTCATATGAATAATGATTAAATTTTTTGCTAATATTGATTATTTAATTGTAGATGATTAATAATAATATTTTAAGTAAGGTAGTCCTTTTCTATTAACTACACTTAGTTACCTAGCAACAGGAACTGTTATATATCGTAGCATAGGTATTGGTAGTCATATTACAATATTTTCCCAAATTAAATTAAAAAATCTATTTTTATTTTATTTTAGCTATGTAGCTGTTTACTTTGTGAACTTACTGAGAGGTGATCTCCTGCCTCCCTAAATTTTCCCTATCAGAAAAAAATAGTCAACAACAATACTTTTCACTAACAACTACCTTCAATAAAAGATCCATCTTAATCTACCAAATACATTGATCCTATGAAACCCAATTAAAATACAGTCAACAACCGCTAGAATGGCAGAACAAATAAAATCACCACTATTCTTAGTAAATATTCAACTGCTGACAAATTCATTCTTCTAGCGACTAAATCCAACCTTTTATCTGATTCCATACACAAACAAACAAAGCTGATTAATAATAAAACAGTCAATGACTATATTTCTACCACATAAACTAACATTTTAATATTCTTAACCACTCATTATATTTCAACAGCTCATAAGTCATATTTCTGGAACTTACAGGGCATGATGAGGTTTTCCCTAACAAAACACTACTTTTCAAAATTTATAGTTAGCTCGCATGGTATTAGTAGCTTTCTCTTCATTGCCCATATGGTATGTGTGTATTTAAGTTTCATAATTCTAATTATATATATAATAATTTTGGCTTCGTCTTTCCATTTCAAGGGGGTCGATCTTAGGTTGAGGACGGTGGCCTTACTATTTAATAGAAAAATACAAAGTTTTAATATGAAAGATGATACTTACTCAAACATTACTTCCTAATATATAAGTATAACTATTTGATTCAGAAAAAAAAAAAAATTCAAGTCTATTCCATTTTATATCTGTTCAATTTTCCCTGGGATTTTAAAAATAAAAAATTATTTTGAAGGACTTCAGGTCCTACTTATGAACCATTACATATTATTTTTTATTAAAAAATGGGTGTAAATTATGTTTATCTTCCTTTTCAATGAGTGAGCTGTGTATACATTTTATGAATTGGAAAGATGACTTCTGTCTAAACAGTGGCCTCATTTCATTACATAAGATATGTAATGGGAAAAGATTTCAGATGCAAAGGTATGTAAGTAAATATCAGATCTTTGCTTCTTTCCGCATCATATAATAATAACCATGCATCCCTTAGAAAGTTAAGTTCTATTTTTCTCAAGCCTATTTTTTTATTTGATTTTCATTGTTTTCCATTCTTTTAATATAGACGTTATACATTCATTCAGCCCTATTCACCCGAAAACTCCATTTCACACCTAATCCAGGTTCATCTAAAACCAAGCAGGTAACAAATATCAATTTTAAAATAGTTAAAACTATTAAGTATATTGTTATTATGAATAAATGGACTTAATTGACATTTTTATTCCCAGTTCAAGAAATTTAAGGGTTTAAAATCTAATTTGCAAGTCTCTCATTTTTTTTTTTTTTTTTTTTTTTTTTTTTTTTTTTTACTCTTATGTAAAAAGTGATTTTGGAAAAATTTATAGAGACTACAGATCTAAAAAATAGTTTAGTCATAATATTTCTTTATATCGCTCAGCCTACCATAAGTCCCTGCCCCTCTGTAGCAACTCAGCTCCCTTACCTTCCTAGAAAAATTTGCATAACTCCTGCTGGATATAAAGAATTACAGTCCCCCTGAGGAGGTAAGTATCCTGAGACCTAAATATTAAGGCCCTTTTGTGTTCTCAAAAAAATGTACTTGCATAGGTCAAGTTCTCCAAAAAAAATCCTCTATTATTAAAGGGCTTTAATACAATAACTCTCTAAGATCAGCAAGCTCTGTTTGTCTAAACCAGTAAAACCTCTTCCATGTTGGTGATTGGCATTGATAATGCTAATTATCAACCAAGTTATAAGGAGTTTCATCAGCAGTACCATATTTACCACAGATTTTGGAAGAGGCTAAGCCCATTCAGACCCTTGCTTAATTTAATATGCCCTGTTAACAGTGTAGTTGTCTCTTTTAAACCTATTCTACTTAGTTTAAGTAACTCTTTGGTTATACCTTTGTGAAACCCTAAAAACTATTAAATATAAAACCTTGACTCATGTTTTTAGCCTCAATTTGAATATATTGCAGTTAAATTTTCAGAAGAAATTATATAGACATTAATTATTGAAATATCTTGGAAATAATTAATTTTAATATACACACAGTTATGCTAAATTGAAAGTTGCATCTTATGGCATTTCAAAATAATGTTCTAATTTATTACAAGCAGGGTTCCCAGTCATACTCTATAATTGACCATACATATGATTGTGTGGTTGTTGGAGCTGGAGGTGGAGGTCTGCGAGTAGCTCTTGGAATGGTTTCAGAAGGTTTTAAAACTGCAGTTATTACCAAGCTGTTTCCTACAAGATCTCACACTATAGCTGCTCAAGGAGGGATTAATGCTGCTCTTGGAAACATGGAAGAAGATGATTGGCGTTGGCATTTGTAATTTTTTCCTTTATTTTCTAGCTAATTCCTCAGTATCAAAGTTGATGAATATTTTTATATGGACATTGAATCTAATGTAAGGCCCTACACTTTTAGAATGCATCCTTTTATCACAAAACATATACAATAAACAAATCTGGGTTCATTTTCATTGCTCTAAACTAAATATTTTGTCTGTTGTTGGGAAAAAAAAGAAATTAGTTCCACTTGACATCTCATGTAATCCTATTCATCCGATTTCACTAAACAGTTAACTTTTTCATTTTAAATTTAATTGACTTTTTAATTTGATTTTTTATTTATACATGAAGAAAAACAACTAATTTCAGGTTCTGGACCATAAAATTAAAATATATGATGAAGGTAAGCCCCTACTCCTATTTGTTCAATTTTTCTATGTAAATAGTAATATTTATTTTATTAATAAACATATCTATTTCAATTTCTATTACTCTAAAGTAAATATTATGCCTGCAACACAAAAAAAAAAAAAAAAGAAGTTTTTTACTCACTCTTGACACTGAATTTATTCCCCACTCCTATTATTGGTCCACTTTTACTCAGCTAAGCTTATCTGATTTCAACTAAAAATTAATTCTTTCAAAGGTTCGCAATGAAAAGCCTAAATAACAAATTTGGTTTTTATATTTAAAAAAAGTAGAAAATAGTTGGCTGCCTAACACTCAAAATATATATCCTTTCTTAATATGGGTTTTTTAATAAAAAAAAATGTTATAAAATTGCATTTTACACCTATTATGTTAACACTAATAATAATGCAGGTATTAAGATATTAAATTTTGGTCTCTCTCTAAACTGATTTCAGCAATTAAAAACTCATCCAATGGTCTGCAAAAAAAGCTTAAGACATCGAATTTGGTTTCGTTATTGTAGACATAAAAATAGGCCACACCATTAGGATACCAAAATGTGAGGATTTTTTCTTACCTTGACTCCACTGCCTTAACTCTCTTCCATGCAAACTGAACAAACCTTAAGTGGGGCCCAATTTTGTCTTGAACCCCTAACTTAATTTTAAAGTAGGCTTAGAACACTGTTTTCACTATATCAGAAATATTTCTTTACTGCTTTTTCACTCTATAGTTACCACAAATATAACAGTATAATAGTCTGGTGAAGTAACATCCTCTAGAAGTCCTTGTTATTACTATACACAGCATTAAAATACAAGAAATTTTACTCAAATTTAATTAATTTTGAGATTAAACAGATTAGGAACAACAGAGAATCTCTAGACGCACGCTACAGTAGAAGAGTAAACTAGGAAACTGAGACAAGACAGCTACTAGAGTGGTGGGAAGGGGGTAGAGAGAGAGTCAAGGCCTGACAGGAAAGCTATCTCAGTTTGACCCGAATTCGCTAGGTTGTACCCCTGTCTGGTAAATGAATAACAATGCCTTCACTTCAAAAACTTTGAAATCTTTTCATATTGCTTTTATTCAAGTAAAATAAAATTAAACATGATTATTTTATGTTTTACTTTATAAATACAAGCTGACATAAAATAAATTAACCCAGCTAATCATATAAAAGTTACAAATGTAGTTTACTACAAAACCTTACTTGACGGAGTTTTTTCTTTATTTTTTCCATAATTGTACAAAAAAAAAAAAAGCCACAAAAATCACTATTTACATTTTAGAACATTTTTCTATCACAAAAGTGTGTTATTTGATATATAATAGTCGTGAAATAAAAAAACTCAAACTGAAAATAAGTCTCAGACAATTAAACAATACTTTTAGTTTAAAATAAAATAATAGAAATTATAAATGACAAAATTCTCTGTTATCCACAAGGCTTTAACCAAATCTATGGCAAAAATCTGATGTATTAAAAATTTTTTGAAATAACTTCAAATCTAAATTTGTAAATTTTAATTTAAAATTATGTATAATGACTGCAGGGTCTCAATTCAAGATGGAATGTAGGAATTCTGAAATTTTTTACCAGACAATTCTTTCCTTCCCTTAACACACTTAAATTTATTCTTCATTACTGTTAATTATAGCAAACTTAATTAAAAATTCATGATTAAATTTAGGGAAATGAGCTGTAATTTATGGACAGGTGTGTATGGGGTAATGTGCATGTAAGTGAAGAGTGGAAGAAAAAAATAATCATTTGTTTAAAAAAAAAAAAATATTTATGAATCTTCCCGAAATAAGTTTCTACTTTAATAACAAAATTATCCTATTATTTATCTTCTTTTTTTAAAAATAATTTTGGCCTCTTAAAAATAAATGTTGATACATTCATTTATTAAAATTCTGAGATGTCTGGCTGTATAAAAATATTGGCAAAGAAGGCAGTGTATTTAGTAAATAACATAGGTTTCTTCTTTATATTCAATTTTTTCTTTGAGTTGCATACACTTTTTATCCTATTAGCTGGCTTAAACCCTAAATTTATTTATGATAAGTCATTATTCATTATTTAAAAAATATTTTCAGATAAATGTCTGATGTGTATGATTGGCATAAGTATTTTAACTTCTTTTCTTAGTTTATTTTTATTTTTCCCTGAATCTAATACAATTTTTTTCTTTATTTTATTACATTTTTTTTCCTCCATGCTATTGTTTATTGTTACAGTCAAATCCATTTTTACTAGATTTGCCATCACAATTATTTTTTAGTACATTGGATTCTGAGATATAAAATTTTATATATTTATTAGCTTGATTTTCTCTTTTCTATTTTGTAAATAATTTCCCACTTTATTTTTCATATATTTATATCATACATAAAACAAAATTTAATCAAGCATCCCCACAAACTCATACACAAGTCATAATTTATTTTCTTGGCCTAAATCTAAAAATGTAATATTTTCAGTTTTTCAATGGTAAAAAATCAAGTTCAGGGAAAATTAATTTAGCTTATTTAAAAAATTATTTATATCCTTTTTTTTTTAATAATAAATAAAATACAATCTACTTGTTTACCAAGTATTTTTGGAGTAATAAAATTAATTTTTGTTTGTTCTAATAATTTATTTATTATTATTCAACTCAATGAAACAAAAAAATTCTCTTTAATTGGCAGTCCATTTATTCATTTGTAAATGCACTCATTCTACTTTTTAAAAGTCTGTTATTACTAAATAATCTTAAAATTTAAAATTTCCAACAAAAAAACCTTTGCTTAAGGTTTAGGAGTAGGAGGTTTGTAAAGGAGTAAAAGGTTTTATATTTTCCCATTCCTCATTTGTATATTTTAATAGTGCACCAATTAAATCAGATCCAAGATTTGTATACCCAGTTAAAGACAGGTTAAGCAAATATTTAAAAACTATTTTCTGTTTCTATTAATATATTGAAAAGAATCTCTTCTTTTTTTTCCCCAAAACCACAGGGTCATGGAGGGGACAGTTATACCATAAGATATTTTTCCTTTTTTTTACAATAAATAAAAACATCCTAAAGCATTCACGCCCATTAATAATTGTAAGAAATTGAAATGTTTTAATTGAAAAGTTATCCACCGATCTTTGTCAATTTTTGTGTTAACAACAATAGGAAATCATCAATTTTTTACTGACTAATTTATCTTATTATTATTTGTAGTTATGATACTGTCAAGGGCTCTGATTGGCTTGGAGATCAAGATGCAATACACTATTTGACGAAGGATGCACCTAAAGCTGTGATAGAACTTGAAAATTTTGGTATGATGCAAAGTTTCTCATTTCATATCTTAATGATTGTCAAAAACTTCCAAATTGCCTTTTTACTTAATCAAAGTAAAGTGTAATAATGAGAAAAATTCTTATATATTAATGGAATTGTGCATTTTAAAGTTTTTAAAAATTTTTTCAGAAGTCATTTTTGAAGGAATCTATAAGTGGCGTTGTAAGTATACCACTTATTCATTCTTGTGAATGCATACTTTGCATTTATGAAAATTTGTAGGAGAATGTGTTTATACTCTAACCAGTAAGAAATTGGTTAGATAACACTTATTTGATATTGAATTTCAATTTTGTTTTATCCGAAATGTCGTAAGTTATAAGGTTTGGAAATCAGTAAGTTTGATATTTACTTTTAACCATCTCTTATAACTGAGACCATTACATTTTTCATTTTCTTCTGAATATTTTAAATTTTTAGGCTCTTTCCAAATTTTATAACTTGAAGTCATCTATTATTGAATTATTAATTCAAATATTTTCTGATAATATTTTCTTATAATTTTGACCTTTTGATGCTTCTATTTATCTCCACTCCTTCTGTTTAATATCACTTATAAAACTGATGTTTTCATACTTTGTTATAGTTTTTATTTTTCTAAATACATTTACTCTCAAAATACATAATTTTATGACAATATAAACCTTATATACCTATAGTTTTTCTATTGCCACTTATCAAATTAAAAAATGCCTCATACAAGAGCTAGTTGTTCTTCAACAATATTTGTGGTACTGGTAAAGTACCCAAGGATGGCTTCAATGGATTAAATATTGTTTTTGGTAAATACAGATAATTAGTCTTATGGATCACATATTGAAAGTTTTTTTTCGCAGAATTCATAAAAAGATGTGTTATGTGTGAGAGATGCATTAAAAACATCAGGAATCAATGGTAGAGCTTTGAGAATTATAGATAATTTCTAATGGAAAGAGGAAAGTAATGGAGGACTAAACAATGAGTATTATATTTTTATCAGATGATTTTAGTTGGGGTTCGGTCAAGGTAGATCCAAAAAAAAAAAAAAAAAATAGAAATTAAAAAAAAAAGTGTATATTTTTAAAGATTATCTGATGTTTGTTTCGGCTTACATTGTAAGCCATCTTCAGGGCTGCCTATTATGAAGACGAGAGAGGACGTCCTTTGGATCTACCTTGACCGAACCCCAACTAAAATCATCTAATCTCATACCTTATATTCTCCGTCTTCATTGGTTTCTGTACACCATCTCGGAGATGGTGTACAGAAACCAATGAAGACGGAGAATATAAGGTATGAGAGTTCTATATTCATTGGTGGTAGAAATAATAATAACCCTTTAGATTATTTACCTAAAATCATCTAATAATAATATTTACGGTCAAAAAACTCTCCATTTGAAAATATTATATTTTGTGTCTGTCCTAAAATATTTCTTTTGTCAATAAACTAATCTGCTTTGTATTTCATTGCTCTAAACTAAATATTGCATCTAAATACACCAGCTTCAGCGAAAGAACTTTTTTTACTCATACTTGGTATTTCAGGTAATCCCTATTTCCATTGGTCCGATTTTCTCAATAAATCAAACTTGGTTTTTCATTTTATATCAAAGACTTTATCCTTCAGACCCAAACTTTGTTTGGAGCCTTTGTTTGCCCATCATAATAGTACCACAATGTTTCTAAACCTGTCACGATACTTTTCACATATTAAGATTGTCTTTATCAAATGGGTTCTATATTTTTTAGCACTACATCACACGATGAGTCATTTACACTTTATGGTTATGGAACATCTAAAGACAATGAAGTTACTTACTGGTTTTCATCAAACATTTTCCTCACAGTAGAAATTGTTTCCCCTCTTACTGGTTCATTGCCTTTCTTCTTTCTCAGTGTCCTCAAGAGTGAATTTTCTCCTTTCAAATCCTCCAACCAAATGTAGTCAGAAATCATTATTCAATGCGTTTTATTTCTTCTAAGCATTATCTATGCTTAAACCTGGTACAAAATTATTACTCAAACCTGCTCTTACTGCGGTGACCACCACATTGGATATGTCTGAACACATAGTAATTTTCAGCCACTTGGACATTTTTGAGACATACGAAATTTTTGACCGCCCTTTGCACAAGCCGAAAAAGGCTCTGAAGACAAAAGGTGAGATTGTTAAGGCTGGCTTTGGTTTGTTTGGGGGAGAAGAATTGGGGAAATGTCCAACTTCCTAAGGTTCCTCATTATCTACCTAATAATCATTTTTCATAAAATTAAATTTTATACCTATTAGGCTCAATCCAAATTTTTTTTTTTTTTTTTTTTTTTTTTAAGAAGGATTAAGTGATTTGAGTTCACCCCAATTTTCAAAAATATATTAACTGTGGAAATCCAAAAGAATCACCACTAATGTCATCAGTAAATCTTCCATTAGAAAACTGCCTTCTTCACCTACCAACAAACCATCTAACAATTATTGTTTTATTGAAATTCCATATGTCTTCTGAATCAGACAAAAGTTTTCTTAATAAAATTAATTTAATAAAAACAGAGGGAAAAACTGACTTGAGTCGAATTTGTAATAGTTAAACATGCCCTGCTACTTCACTACACATTTAGTGCCCTCAAAGTTCAAAACCAGCTGTTTATGAACAGAAGTAATAGTTTCTAATATTGGTTGTTTTTCAAAAATATTAAATGCTGGAATTCAAGTAATGGATATCTTCGATCCCCTGATTTCGAAAGAGCTGTGTGTTTTGGGATAGTATNAAAAAAAAAAAAAAAAAAAAAAAAAAAAAAAAAAAAAAAAAAAAAAAAAAAAAAAAAAAAAATATTTTCCTTAATACCAGATTTAAAGAATAACATTATAGAGTATAAATATTAGAAAATTATATTTTAATCAAATTAAGTCTGGTGTAATGCTAATACCAGGTCATAAAGTCCTGTCATTTTGTAGAGCCTTGGTTGTTGAATGAATTTCAAAATGGACTGTTTATGTAAAAAAAATTATGGGAACTAAAGACCATACAGAGTGTGTGTGTGTGAGTGCCTGTTGTGTAAGGCTAGGGGAGGAGGGAGAGAGAATGAGGTCAATTGGGAGACACAATTCTTAGTTTAACTAATGGAGTTTAATATACAAACAACTTTAATGAGAAAGAAAAAGAGATTATTTATAAAAATTAGACAACTATAAATGAAAATTTATTTCAGTAATAAAAATGAAACACAAAAGTAAAATTGACAAGCAAATTAGGGGAAACAGGAGTGGTACTTCATTAAAAACCATTTTATGTGAATATAAGTTTTTGTTCAATTTTTATTTCCAAATCCAGAACTTTGTATGCAATATCAAAATAATAACAATCATAATAGTTATAATACCAGTGTTTAGTTAAACACAAGATTACAAGTTACCATTGTATTTAGATTTTTCAGTAATATTATACGATCAGTGGAGTTTTGGAAATCCAAAATTTTGCTAAAAATATCTTAATACAGCTACATTTTTAGTTTATGTTTTAGTTTGATAACAGTTGATTAATTTATATGAGCCTATTTTAATCATAATTGCTGAATAAGAAGTTATTCTTTGAAGAGCCTGCACTCTATGGGGGTAGCAACAATTTTGAAGAACTCCAGAGGATGACTCATTAGAGCAAATGTTTGAACGGTTAATAAATGATAGTGGGGAAGACTTTAGACATAAGTCTTTAGACATTTCCTCATAATAAAGAAACCCACAACCACAACTCACAAGAGTTGAATTTATACTTTAAAGAAAATGTACTTAAGTTTTGCAATTTTTTACTAGCTTTATTTTAAGAAATAATATTTCATTAAGACTGGACCTAAATTATTTAGTTTTATTAAATATGTTCATTTTCAAAATTGCTTTAATTTCTAAGGACATTGTTAGAAATATAAATTTTAATTCTAAAATATTGTTCAGATTTTTTCTTGATTGTTTTTATTCAGGCATGCCATTTTCAAGGACTGAAGACGGGAAAATATATCAGAGAGCATTTGGGGGACAGAGTCTAAAATTTGGGAAGGGTGGTCAAGCGCACAGGACTGCAGCTGTTGCTGATAGGACTGGTCACTCCTTGCTTCATACACTTTATGGACAAGCAGTAAGGTAAAATTTCTAACAAAGATTTTTTTAAATTGTTTTAAGAAATAAAATACTAAGTAAATAAATAAGAGGTATCATTAAATGAACTTATGTCATGAAGAATGAATATGCTAAGTTAGTTATTATAATTTTATGTCATATTCTATATGGAAATAATTGTGTTCATAAGTGGTAGAAAAACCAACTTCTGTATTTTCTAATATTTTGACTCAGTACTTGCCTAAACTGGAATTATAAAATGAAAATCTGCTAAAGCCAGAAGTGATTGTGTAAATATCTTACATGGCATATCGCCTTGGTAGGGTGGTGAAAGTGGAGTAGCTCTGAACCAGAAGATTCAGTCAAAGGTGTTAGATATGGGAGAAAGAATACAGACTAGGCCCACACAAATTACAGTGCTGGACTAAACATTCAATTTAAACTTCTTCATGACAAATGATGTTCCATCTTTCCAAGGATTCATATAATATTTATGCTGTAAGCTGTTTATTATTAGAAATTTTCATTTTAAAACACTTCAGTCTCTTTGTGGTATAATTAACTTCAAATTACAACTAAAACAACAAATATTATAGTCTCAACATTATCAACCCTTATTGATATTGTAATAAACATTATAATAAGGGTTGATAATGTTTAGAGTATAATATTTATTGTTATAGTTGCAATTGGAAGTTAATTATACTATAGAGAATGACTGAAGAGTAACAATCATTATTTAAACAAAGCTTTTGCAAAAATTTGGACTTTAATCTTAGTAGTAGGCAGGATAATTTATCTTCTTCATCTAATTAAAATTTCAGCATCTGAAATTAAAATTAAATTCGTAGTGACAAAAAAATTTAATATAATATATA
>KZ807129.1:359057-386050 GCA_000696205.2 Oncopeltus fasciatus
ATATATATATAGGAGAATTTTAACTGACTAAGAGAAAAGAAAGAACAAAAGAGTAATTGTGCTATCCAACCACCACCAATAGGTTGCTTTAATTAATTGTTTCAATTTCATAAACCAGCTAAATTTCTTAATGAAGATAAATCGAACTGGGTCCACATATTAGTTCAAAAGCCAAGATAGGAGTGGTAGAATTTGACTTAATATGTTAATCAGTGCCCTGTTTTCCTGAGCACCTCAAATGAAAGAAAATAAAGTAGTATAAAGAATTTTTTTTTTATTAATGCGGTATTAATGAATTAGATAAATTAAAATTATTTGAACAAAATTGGATAACAATTGCACACAGAGCCACGTGCTAAGAACAGCTAAGAATTAAATTTGATTTTCATAATTAGTTTAATGAAATATTATACATTTTTTTATGATCTATCATTTTCTATATTATTGCTTTCTCCTTCTAGGCATAAATGCAATTTTTTCATTGAATATTATTGTTTGGATTTGATAATGGATGGTAACACATGTGTTGGTGCCATTGCTATGGGTTTGGAGGATGGGACACTCCACAGATTTAAAGCAAAAAATGTAGTAGGTATTCACCTTATGTTATTAAGTAAATATTATCTTAAATGAAATAAGGACAGTTCATACAGGACTCAACCTTACACATAATAGGACTTTAATAATAATATTACAAATGGTTCCTTCTTAATTTCCTATATTGTTTACTTGTAGTAGTTGAGTGTTAATTTATTATTACAATTGTTACCTTTTTAATCTACTCTCAAGGGGACTTGATATACTGCTTACATTTTAATTGTCCAAAATTAAGAAAATCAATCCTCATTAGTAACTAGTAGAGAATTTGTTGGGATTCGGTCAAGATTGATGAAGAAATACAATTTAGAAAATGTATTATTTTTATAATCTGCTTATGTTTCAGCTTTGTAAGCCATCTTCAGGGCTGTTGAAAAACAAGGTTGGATCAACCTTGAAATACAAGAAGAATCAACTTTGAAATACAAGGAGGATCAACCTTGACCGATCCCCAACAAATTCTCTACTAATAACCTTCATAGTCAAAAATTCTGTATTTGAACCTCATCGGTAATGCATTTAATTAATGAACATGTTCAAGTGTCATTGGTATAATAATATTAACATTCAAAAATTGTTTAGGAATAGAAACTCCTATTATTCTATCTATTATCTACTTGTTGGGAACACAAAACAAACAAATGAATGTTGAAATGTTATTATTGCCTAACTGTAGATAATTTCTCAATAAAGCATGATGACTTAGTCTTTAGATCTCTAAAACATACTTTTTAGAAACCTTTATTGCTATATTATATTTGTGCTCTTTTGCCTGTTTAGCAGAATTATTTACTCAGAATTATAATTTGGTGGTTATCTTTACCAATGTCCTCTTTCCTGAAAGAAATTAATTATCCTGTAATGTGGCTACTACTATGTGTGAGCTAAGAGAGTAGATGATTCAAGAATATTTATTAGTTTTTAGTGGGCTTTTTGCCCCACTATAAATTTACATAAGTGACTTTTTCCTTTTTACAGAAAAGCCTAGGAGTAATTATAGGACCAGGAAAAAGTTAAAGAATAATTATAAATGTTGACCATTTTACTGGTCATAATAAATTAAAGAATATTTCTTTTGTTTAACTTAAGGTTCTTGCTACTGGTGGCTGTGGAAGATCCTATTTTTCATGTACATCAGCTCACACAAGCACAGGCGATGGTCCGGGAATGGCTTGCCGAGCTGGAATTGCATTGCAAGATATGGAATTCGTTCAATTCCATCCAACTGGTAAAACACTTTATTTATTTTTATTAATAAGAAAATAAAATGTATTGAATACAAATATTTAAAAATAAATTACAATCATTACAATACATGAATTGGACTTTGCTGGAAAAAGCAACTACTTAGTCTGGCTTTACTACTTAGCAAATTACTATCTTGCTCAATGCCATTCGCTGTCCTTTTTTAATCATCCAAGAAACTAGCCAGCTGTATCTTAATCACTCTCAGCACTGTCAGGAGGAAACCATAAATTCTATAATAAATAAAGGTCACAAAAAAAAAAAAAAAAAAGAACCCGAATTGATTTCCGATGACATAAATCCTGTCTCTACCAATAAGGATGATATGGGAATGAGACAATTGAAAAATATTGTTGTTGTAGGAATAGGATGCTATGATGTTACCCGATGACAGGCTAGATGTTTCTTGGGTCTTTCTGGCATACAAACACACGAAGTAGACTAAGAATAAATCTTCTCCTCCTACACTACTAACATCCACCCCCTCAGTTTTAGTGAAAAATATATTTTGTAACTTTTTGGACTATGTTTATTAGAGGAAATGTCAACTGCTCTGTATGGAAGTATCTGTATGTGTCAAATGTTTAATGGATGTTAGTAGTAACTTTTATTACTTTAGAAGATGTTAGTTACCTAGTTAAATATAGCACAATTGTACAAAAGTGGTCATTGCACTGTAAAAAGTTTTATTTAACAAGTGACATTTAATTTCACAAGTAGTTATTTTAATATCCTTTTCTTTTCAGGTATATATGGAGCTGGTTGTTTAATAACTGAAGGGAGCCGAGGTGAAGGTGGATATCTTGTTAATTCCGAAGGAAAAAGATTTATGGAAAAATATGCCCCAAAAGCTTTGGATTTGGCTTCGAGAGATGTTGTTTCTAGAGCAATGACCATGGAAATTCGGGAAGGCAGGTAATAATTTTCTAATATTTTGAAATTGTTACAATAACTTTTTTTTATATTAACATCCAAGCTGGTTTTGAATTTGATATTTTTTCTTTTATTTTCTTCAGCTAACTATAAGTTAATGTTTAGGAATTATTTTAAAAAATTATTCGAGTTTTAAATTGATTCATAAGTTTTGAAATAATTTCTTCTTACTTTCAGAATGGTTATTTCTCTATATGCATGAATAGCACTATTATTATAAAAACTGAGTGAGATATGACTTTGTTGGATAGAGACATAAAATATAATTTATAATGAGTACATTGGTTTCATTTTCCAGGCCAATGAGTAGGAAAAGCGGTTTAAGATTTGCGTTGAGAAGTATTTTCTGGTTTTCAAGCCAATTTTCAATCTGTCAGAGGTTTTTACTTGCTGAAACAGCAATGTAAACTTCTGAAACACTCTTACCCCTCAAAGATCAAAGAAATGACTGACTATTTGAATGAACATCTGAATTTATATTTTTATAAATATTATTTAATTTGTGGTATTTAATCCCACGTAATTTTAGATAATTTTTTAGTGCAAGGGAAATTTTTCCCTTGCACTAAAAATTATCTGAATTTATAGTGTACTGACTACACTCAATGACCTTGATGATACTCTCTGTATCTATTGTATATGTAAAGGATATTTATGCACATTAAGTTTCAACCTACCAGGCAATCCCTATCAATTACTGAGAAGTCAGCCTTTTAATTTAATCGGTCGGGCTAAACCTCATTCCTGTTGGACTACTCTCTAGAACCAATTGAATTTTTAACTAATTGTCGACCAAATTATTAATTCTGATGCACAATGAGTAATTGCCATAACGAGCTTATGGTCTAAGTTTTAACTATAAAATGTATTGACATTCACTGCTTTGCAACATTTGATGCTGCACTTTTTCACTTGTATGCATTTATCAAGTGAGTGGACATTATGTTGGGGCAATTTCAACTAGTATGCAATACTTAACAATAAAAATAAAATAGAAGTTTAAAATTTTTTGGCTCTTCTTCCTTGTCAATTTGGAAGGCTGGTCCCTCTCGGTTCAGTGTGTGAGCACTATTAATATTTCAAGTATAAATTTTGTATCTTTCTCTATGGCATGACAACAGTCATTGGGTCTGAACCTCCTCAAGTGGTCTAAAATGGCTCCTGAGAGAGAGAGCCTGAGTGGCTCTAACCGACTGAAGAGTCATTATTCACTTAGGACAAGGAGCCGCCTTTGTTGTCACCTTCACTTCCTTACCATACATGGCTAGCCATCATCGGTTGATTCCACTTTTTACCAGACAATGGGTTTCTGGCTGATTCCAACTATCAGGAATTTATTTATGAGGCATAAATTTAGCATATTTTGGCAAAGTTTAATTCAGTGTAGCTTGAAATATTGTTGAGGACTTCATGAAGCCAGTAATGGGAGGACTAGACCCATATGGAAAGGGCCTCTTGAAATCAGCTACCTGCTCCCAGATGACACGTCCTCTACTTATAAGTGGAAATCCCATTTTTTAGGAAAATCCAGAATCGTTTGGGTCTATGCAGTTTTAAAAGTGGCTGGCCAGCAGCCTTCAAGCCAATGTAAGATACGTTCATCACAAGTCCCAGAGCATAGGGCTGGTCGTGGCCCTTGCAATACCAGTAACTGTACAATATTAAATGACAGTAACTAGTGAGTTCAGATCCCTAGTAGCTAATTTAACAAGTTGTCCTGTGATGTCTTTGTAAATAAGCGTTTTTCATTTATTTGTACATTTTCTGATTAGCTGTTAGTTAATAATTTTTGTTATTATTTATTTCTCAGTTAGTAAGGGCAGTAGATTTAATTGTTATCTTAGTAGGTAGTTATAATCATTTATCTGTAGGTTTAATTGTTAATTATCTGGTAATTATTGGATTTTTTTGTTGGGATTCGGTCAAGATAGTTCCCCCCCCCCCCCAAAAAAAAAGTGTATTTTTTAAATTATCTGCCAGCTTTTCAGAGCTGCTGAAATACAATGTCATAAGAATAAAAATAAAAAATTAAATGATTTACAATAAATAAATATAAATGTTATATCAAAAGAATGAATGTAATAAAACTAATAGAAAAATTCAAACTACTAAAAAATAATTAACCACACCTACCTATCATGAAGGCGAGAGGGGATGTCGTGTCCCTAAGATCACATTTTCATCACTGAAAGGAAAGGTTTTGAAAATTGTGAGATTTTCTTTGAAATGGACACATGTAGGTGGTGGAAGGGTGAGGGTTAATAGGCGGTAAGTACAAAGGGAGAGCGTTTATTTTGAAGGACGGCTAATGGTTTTTCAGAATGTTGAAAATGTTTGAATATGTTGAAGAAATTTGTTCTATGTCAGTTCTGTCATTGACTGGATTGTGTTTTAAGTTAATGTGAATGGTTTAAGATAACAGACGTCTGTGTTCAGAAGATTCAGTGGAAAGTATGATAATGTTCTCGAAGTCAAATATATATTTTTCATGAAAAATGTGTTTTGTGAGGGCAGTTTTTATTAGTTTTTTCTTTGTCATTTTTATGATTGTTAATTCTATGGGAAATAGGGTTTTTAGTTTGCCCAATGTAAGAACCATAGATAGCAATCAGGAGTGGAACAAGGAATTTTATAAACAACATTGGTTCTATTAGGAAGGGGGATAGGGTCTTTAAGGATGGTGTAAATGGATTTTAGTTTGTTGTTAGTGGAAAAAGCAGGCTTATGGTTAAGGAAAGTTTTCCTGAGGGATTTCTTATTATTTTCAGAAAGTTTTGGAATATAACAGGAGAGAATGGAAAATAAGGTCATTCGTTTGGGGGAGGGGCATAGTTTGAGAAGTGAAAATAAAGAATTCCTTCACAAGTTTTTTAATGGTGTGAGTAGGGAAACCATTAGTGAGGAGGATGTCAGTTACATTTTTAATATGAATGCTATGGAAAAATTAACTTTAATTTATTTTGGTGTAAATTATTATTGATCCATAGCCCATAACAAAATGTATGTATGAATATATAAGATATTCAATATCTTATTTAAGAATTTAATTTTATGAAAAAACTTCAATTTTTTTGCAGTAGGCATCTGTTTAAAATATTTTTGAAATAAAAAAAAATTAATATGTACCAATCTCCACAATGCAAATTTGTTCTATGTTTAGTAGTTATTACCTGTTACAACTATAATGCGTTAGAAGTATTTAATTAAAATAATAGCCAGCCCTTACAGATAGGCCTTCATTTCACAATGTACTTTGACTATTTATTTGTGACAAAGAAAACCTTAGTGATCCATTATATTACCATAAGCTGTCAGGAGTAAGTGCAATATTAATAAAAATTAATTTTTTTTTTAATTTATACTATTAAAATATAATTAGTTTTCAATTTCAAGAAAGAAATAATTAATATGGCAAATACAAGAAATGTATCAATGATTAAATTCTAATTTATCATTAATTTAACTGTAAATAAATTTATTTTACTCAAAAAGGAAGCTATATTTCAGAGGAGTTGGTCCTGAGAAAGATCATGTATTCCTACAACTGCACCATCTTCCACCTGAACAGCTTGCATCTCGACTTCCAGGTATTTCAGAGTCTGCGATGATTTTTGCTGGTGTCGATGTCACGAAGGAGCCCATTCCTGTCATCCCCACAGTACACTATAATATGGGTGGGGTTCCCACTAATTACAAAGGACAGGTATGCAGATGTTATCACATATTATAGTCCATGATACTTTCAATAAACAAGATTTAATCTAGCCAATATAGTTTTAATGCTTATAGGTCATAAGAAATGTAGATGGGAAAGATCAAATAGTGAAAGGACTCTATGCTTGTGGGGAAACTTCATGCTATTCAGTTCATGGTGCCAATAGACTTGGAGCAAATTCACTTCTTGAGCTTGTTGTCTTTGGAAGATCATGTACCAATGCTATTATGGAAGATAGCAAGCCTTGTGAAGAATTGCCTGATTTAAAACCAGTAAGTATATTAATTACGTTTGATTCTTTAAAAAAAAAAAAATTCAATTTTTTACAACTTGACTGTATGGTTGATTTGTTCATAGGACGCTGGTGAAAAAACTATAGCACTTTTAGATAAATTACGCTTTGCCAAAGGTGAATACTGTACTTCAGCTATTCGTTTAACAATGCAGAAAGAAATGCAGAAAAATGCTGCAGTTTTTAGAACTGAAAATACTCTTAAAGAAGGTGTGAAAAATATTGGAACTATCTACAAAACATTATCTGATATAAGGGTAAGACACTTGAAATTTCTACACCCATTGAAAATGATAATTAATTTTTTCTGAAGTTAGGAAATAGAAAACATTTTTAATTAATAGTTGAGAAATATCAAATGGATATTTTTGTTAGTATATTTTTTGATTATCTATACTTCTTGGAGGACTTGATACTTGAATCTTTCTATTTTTTTTTTTACTCATATTTTCCAATAATACATTAGTAATCACTTTATGATTGCTTTGAAATCCCTCAACTTGAGTTCCTTTTCTTACATTAGTAAAAACATGCGACAGAAAGACGGATCAATTTGTTCCATCTAATTGTTGATAATAAAGATTACCAAATACACGTGGAATATGAAGGATCATGTGTAGGGAAGGTTATTTTTCTAATATTTATATTTCTTCTTTATGTAGTCCCCCTTTTTACCAATTTATATTTCATTTTATTCAAGTTAACTCAGATAATCAATTCTACTTCTGTTATTCGGTCACTAGGAAGTTTCTGTGCATTTTTCTCATTGCTGCTGTTACACATCTGCATGTGTTAGGATGTTTTTTTTCTTCCAGCTTATTATTTTCTTATTAGTTTTTCAGGATAGGTAATAGGATTGAGAATGTGTGACAACCCTGATTAGATTTAAAATGCTACAGTTATGTCTCCCTGTATGAGGCTCTACATTTCAGAGCCAGTTAAACATGCTAGTCACATTAACCTCCCTTAATCTAAATCTAGTCAGATATGATTTTACGAAGACTGCTTCTGAAGTCACAGTCTGTTTTTAAGTCAACAGACTTAAACAGACAAACTTAACTTAATAACTAAAGAATACTTAACTTTCAATTAAAGTCAAGAGGTTTCTTTTAACAGGTTAAGTAATGTAATATTAATAATGGGTATTCAGGATCTTCAGCTACGGTTATGCTTCCCCCAAAATTTAACAATTTGCTTTATAAACCAGAATGATTTGGTGTGGCTGCTTCAGATGATGAGTGTGACTACTGCAGAAAAATAACTCATCTGAATGAAAATATAGAATTTGGGGTTTTAATCCCATTTATATTAACAATTATTTTAATTTATTAAAAAAAGTCTTTGTTTTATATCTTAGTTACCTAAACAAGAAAAGCAAAAACAAAAAGAACAAAAAAAAAAGTTATTTTTGGACACTGAATCATATCTTTGCACAAAATTTGCTATGTAACTTTATAATGTAATACTCAACTTCTCTTATTTTACCAAGTCTCCCCTGAAATACTGTACTTGTTTCTAAAATTGTAGGTAACTGATTCTATTATATTTTATTACAAAATAGGATTTATATATATATAGATTACTTACTCTTTAAGATCAGAAAAAATTAAGGAATTTACTTATAAATAAAAAAATTTCTGAATAATTATTACGAAAATATCCCTCTCTCTCCAATGATTATTTGGGTACCCTTCTAATTGTAAAGATAAACTATTAAGTCTGAGCTTGATTGGTCAATCTCAATTTCTTATGTTTTCAGACATTTGATCGAGGCTTAGTATGGAACTCAGATCTAATAGAAGCTTGGGAGTTACATAATTTACTAATATGTTCTTCCCATATTATTAATTGTGCTGAAAATAGAAAAGAATCAAGGGGTGCTCACTCTAGGGAAGACTTCAAGGTAAAGTATGAATTTGTGTATTTGATTTTTATTTATTATTTTCATGAATATATAAATTTTTTATCCCANTAAATTAAATAATTATAAATTTTTCTAATTATTTTATTATCAATTCTAGGCCCGCATTGATGAATTTGATTACTCAAAGCCTCTTGAAGGGCAAAAAAAGAAACCCATTGAAGAGCACTGGCGAAAACATAGTCTTTCTACTATTGATATTAATACTGGGGAGGTATTAATTATATCTTCTTGTTTCACTTGACTTAAAAGAAGTATTTAACCTATGATTATCTTTTCAAGTCAAATTATGACTTGTGAGGATTGTTAAATATCCTCTGTTTCCCTTAAGAACAACTTTTTGAAAGTTATCTAGTGTAATTTAAGAGAATAATTGCTAATTACTAAAAAATAATAATATTTTACAACTAATTCTGTTACAAATAATTTTTTTAAACTAAAACTAATTATAAAAACAGTTAGGAAGACTTTTCATAAATTTATGTTATTTACTTGTTGAGATAAATATTTATTTACATTTGATAGATTTTAAGAAAAACTGATTGCCCAGTCAAACAAAAACTCTTAACAAGCTGATTGTCCAGTCATGCTATACAGACAGACATCAGCACAACCTGTCCTTGCTTGTTTCTTTTAAAAAGATAAAGAAAATATACTTGACACTGATTTCTGACTGTTTATTTATATTTTTTGAAGATGAATAGCTAAGCGTTTAATCAACAACATTCTTTCAGGTAAAAATTACTTACCGACCAGTAATTGATACTACATTAGACATGGAAGAATGCCCTCCAGTACCTCCTGCTATAAGGTCATACTGAAGAATTATAATGAGATGTTTATTACTTTCATGGATAGCTAAATGCATTTATATTTTTTTATTTCATTGTAATTTTAGATTATACATTTTTGTAATGTATTATTCATAATAGAAAAATAAATTATTTATTGTATTAAACTGACATAATCATTTTTTCAGACATTATAGTATATAATTGTACATTACAGTTCTCAAAGAAACTGTATTAAGATAATCGACATAGCTAATAAAAATTCTAGCCAATAACATAGCTAGAAGCTGAAAGTAGGACAATAATAGATGGCCCACTAGTCCACTTAAAGAGATAGAATAGCCTCCTGAATTTTTTTGAAGGAATTACGTCTTGATAAGCAATTGCATTACCAGTAAATACTAGGTATTGCCATTGCTCACCAATACATATTCACTAACCAAAAATAAAACTATTCCCCTTGTTTCCAAGTTAACTGATTGTTTAAAAATTCTTCAGTTCATTCAAAATTTAATAATTACAAAAGTAGAGTTTTTGACCGTAGATATTATTAATAGATGATTTTAGTTGGGGTTCGGTCAAGATAGATCCAAAAAAATACAAATTTAAAAAAAGTACACAAATACAAATTTTTAAAAAGATTATCTGCCAACATTTCGGCTTACATTGTAAGCCATCTTCAGGGCTGTAGAAATACAATGTCATGAGAATACAATAATAATTGAAAATATTATAATACAGGATTACCATAATGTAATGTGATATCAAAAGTATGAATGTAGAAAGCTATGTAAGATAATTTAAAAAACATGCAGACAACAAAATATTAAAAAATAATCGAATAACATTAAAACAGTAATTTACCACACCTGTCTATCATGAAGACGAGAGAGGACGTCCTGTCCCTAAGTTCACATTTCCATGACTGAGGAATATAATTTTTCAGACAAACAACGTGGGAGGTGGAAGGGGGGG
Organism: Oncopeltus fasciatus; assembly: GCA_000696205.2. Classification (NCBI taxonomy): domain Eukaryota; kingdom Metazoa; phylum Arthropoda; class Insecta; order Hemiptera; family Lygaeidae; genus Oncopeltus; species Oncopeltus fasciatus. Next base: position 369,527 of record KZ807129.1, read on the forward strand.
GGGAAGGTAAGAGGCGGAAGGTACAAAGGGAAAGCAGCCTGTTTCAAAAGGGGGCAATAAAAAGGGCAAAGGAAAAAAGGAAGGGTATTATTGGGAATAAGTAACTTTGGAACTGGGAAAAATGTTTGGCAGGTTTATTGAGAAGAAGGGCCAATGGTTTTTAGAATGTTGAAAATGTTTGAATAAGTTGAAGAAATTTGTTCTGTCCGATCTGTCGTTAACTCGATAGTGTTGTAAGTTAATGTGAAAGGTTTGAGATAAAAGGCATTTATGTTCATAGGGTTCAGTGGAAAAAATGGTTATGCTCTCGAAGTCAAATGTGTGTTCTTCATGAAAAACATGTTTAGTGAGGGCAGTTTTTATTAGTTTATTCTTTATGTCATTTTTATGGTTATTGATTCTACAGGAAATAGGGTTTTTTGTTTGTCCAATGTAAAAACCATGGCAAATGGTTAGGTGTGGAACCAGGAATTGTGTAGATGACATTAGTTCTGTTAGGAAGGGTGATGGGGTCTTTGAGGATGGTGTAAATAGATTTTAGTTTGTTGTTGGTGGAAAAAGAAAGCTTAAGGTTAGAGAAAGTTTTTCTGAAAGATATCTTAATATTTTCAGACAGTTTTGGAATATAAAGAAGAGAACGGAAAACGAGGTCATTATTTTGGGGGGAGGGGATAGTTGTAGAAGTGGAAATAAAAAATTATTTTACAAATTTTTTAGTGGTGTGAGTAGGAAAACCATTGGACTGGAGGATGTCAGTAACCCGTTTGATATTTTGCATATTATATATATATATGTATTTTATGTTTTGATAAGGGACAAACAAAAAACCCTATTTCCTGTAGAATTAATAACCATAAAAATGACATAAAGAATAAACTAATAAAAACTGCCCTCACTAAACATGTTTTTCACAAAGAACACACATTTGACTTTGAGAGCATAACCATTCTTTCCACTGAACCCTATGAACACAAACGCCTTTTGTCTCAAACCGTTCAGATTAACTTACACTATCCAGTTAACGACAGAGCAGACATAGAACAAATTTCTTCAACTTATTCTAACATTATCAACATTCTAAAAAGCATTAGCCCTCCTTCTCAATAAACCTGTCAAACATTTTTCCCAGTTCCAAAGTTAAAATTTTCCCACCCATGAAATTAAAATATAAGACCAAATCATAAATAAAAAATAAATTTAAAAAAAACATTCTACTCACTTTTCAATGAAATTCTCTCTTTGACAAATCCTAAACAATATTTATAATTTAATTGAAGTAGATTAGCTATGAAACAAATCAAATAACAAATACAGGGGGTTCAAATCACCTGCAAAAACTATCAAACGCAAACCATTCCGCAAAGGGGAAACCCTAGGAAAAACGACAAAAAACTATAAGAACAATAAATATAAATATCAAAGGTGTTTGTCTAAATTGCATCAATTCTATGTCGATTAGTTTAACTGTTTGACAGAGCAATTTTAAAATGTTAACCCTTCATTTTACCCCTTTAAGGTTACTGAACCTTCCTCCTATGAAATAAGGCAACAGATAAAATCCTAAATTTCATTGTAATCGAGCCCTTTCCAAAAAATTCATTTGCGGCATACAGTGGACTGACATTTTTGTCACTAATCGATTCTAATTAAATCTAATTATAATAATGATAATTCTTAAGCCGAATCGTGGGTTTTTTTTTTGTAAGTAAATAAAAACACTTATCTTCCCAACAAAATCTATATTTCTTGCTCAGACGTTTTCGACCCTAATGGGTCATCCTCAGGAACTAAAAATAATTTTATACATGAAGTTAATTAACAATTCAAAGATTAATTCTCAAGTCAATTCTTCACCAATATTTGCGATCTCTACAAGTCCGGAGGCTTAAGAGTTCTGGCTCGACGAAGACAGCTATATTGAAGCAGAACACTTAAGGAGTTAGAAGGTTATCAACAAAGTGCCCTGCTTCATCGAACCAGGGGATAAGCCTTCTTTTTTTTTCTTATTCTTCCCCTTGATATATTTTGTCACCCTTAAATAATTCCCTCATCCCTTTCTAATCTCCAGTACGAGCCTCCGCCCTGTGGGGAGATCACAGCTATTGAAAAGAGGTTTTCCTGGTTTTTTCTTGCGTTTCTTGATCTTATTTTCGTTAATTTACTATAAAAAAAAAAAAANAAAAATTTTCTTTAATAAAATTAAACCTAAAAAAACCAACAAAAATGAGTATGTACTAGGGAAACCTACCTCATTTCAATAGCTGTGATTAGAGGGTGGAGCTAGTACTGGAGGTCAGAAAGGGATGAGGAGTCTCTACTACTATCCCCACATCTAATCCTTCACTCTGGGCAATTAATACCCAGGGATTATTTCTATTTAATTTGATCTCCAGTATTTAATTTACTAATTACTTTTATATTGGAAAACACTCTGAAAATTGAGAACTAGGTGTAAGGAACTATTTAATTTGATCTCTATACTATCCAACTTGGCAAGTTTGTACGCCTTGGACTCAGAGTGAAGAAGACTAACTTAATGTTGATCCCCTAAGTGGCTCTATACTTACGATGGCGTTTGAGTTACTTACAGAAGTGGTTTGTCACTTAGAAGCAGCTTCTGTAACAGGAAAGACTTGCTGGGGTTGGGTGAGAGATCTGGAGTGTATAAGCTGGAATGTGGGAGTTGCCGGGCCAATTATGTGGGAAAAACTCTCTGAAAATTGAGAAGTAGGTGAAAAGAACATTAAAAACAGAGGGACTCTAAATTCCTTGAACACCTAGTATCGTCGAAGGGTCACTTGGGGGTTCAACATAAAGTTCTGTTCTTCACTCTGAGTCCAAGACATACAAACTTGCCAAGATGGAAAATATAGAGATCAAATTAAATAGAAATATTCCCTGGGCGCATAGTGAAGGATTGGATGTGAGGATAGTAGGAGAGTCTCCTCATCCCTTTCTCATCTGCAGTACGAGCCTTTGCCCTGTGGAGATCACAGCTATTGAAAAGAAGTGGCTTTCCCTGGTGCATTCTTGTGTGTGTTGGTTATATGTTTAGTAATTTAAGGTTTAATTTTCTTCAAGGAAATTTTTTATATATTTATTTTTGGACTTAATTTGTTTAGTATTTCTGAAGACTTGTTTTGTTTTCAAATCTTTATTAAATTAGCGTATAATTTAATTATTTTGACTGTTGATTAAGAATTGACTTGATAATTAATTTATTGTTGTTTTAATTGTTAACTCCATATGTAATTCCTTGCAGCTCCTGATTATGACCCATTAGGGTCGAACTAGTTTGAGCGAGAAATATAGATTTTGTGGGGAAGACAAGTGTTTTTATTTACTTATTATTATAATAATCGATTGATTCGAATTACACGTTTCTTGAATTTATATTCAAGGATATTTGTCCTCGCCAGGAATCGAACCTGGATCTCTTGCTATCCGGCCTAGTATGCTGACCTTTACACCACAAGGACAGGCTAGATATCTCACTCTACTCCCTCTTCATTAGCGAGAGCCTAACTTACGAGAAAGACGAGAACTTCGTCTTAAACTCGAAGTAGCTGACATTNCTCATCCACTCAGATTATATTTAGTAATTGCTTTATCAGATTTTTAAATATTAAAGATATCACTAATCCCTGCTATATCAACCCCATTATTACTGGCTTGATGGTCGAATTTTCTTCCCTGATGTTGTCTTGCACTATGTTTAGTGAGAAAAAAAGTGGTATCAAACATTAGGCTAATGTAAACACTAAAAATTACTTTTTTTTTGTTAAATAGCATATCATTCTATAATTGTATAAAATTTGTAAATAATTTTCATACTCCCGCTGAAAATAGATTTTTCCTTCCTTTCAGAGTTTATATAGTGAAGGAGTCAGCTAAGGATAGGATATAGACGTAGGATTCGCCACGAATTTCCCTGTTTTACTTGGATATCCAACTTGAAGTGTTTGCTAGCATTTTGAAATGCCTTGATGGGGCCCACCATTCCTCAAGGGGGTTTTAAAGCTCTCCCTCCTCCCAGTTTTGGATGTTGGCTACGTATTTTTATAATAAAATGTGGTCAGAAGAAAATGTACATTTGACCTAGCTCTATTATAGACATTTTCAACTATATCACTAAGGCTTTAGTGAAGATGAACATGAGTTGAAGAACGATCGACAAAGTTTCAAGATTCACAGAATACTTTTTAAACTGTTCTGAATGTTTCAGGCAGCTTAGATGTTTCTTCATAAAGCTGAAATTAGTTATATGAAGGCCACTTATTTCTCATTATAAACCTGTACATAAAAATATATTAAGAGGTTCCTAGTTTTTTATTTTATTTTTAACTATTAATTAATAATGATCATCAACACACAAATATTTTACTGAAGATCTACTTTTGATCGATATATGATAGTCAAGATATTTTACCAGTCCATCTTTGAGGGGATTCAGGTCTCTCAAGTCTAGCGTTGCTGGTTATATTTATTTTTGGTATTTTATTCCCCGTCCTAGAAGTAAAATAAATAAAAGTTTGCCCAGTGCCATGGCTGTATACAATAGACTATCTGTCTGTGAATAACCCACCCTTCATTGCCAGAAGTGGTTGAAAGGAAGGTAAAAAAATCTCAATTTTTTTCTTATTTTTATGAATTTTTTATTTTAGTTTTAATGAAAAGTTTTAAAAGATATTCTTTAGGACGCACCAGATTTAAATGAATTATTGGAGGAAAATGATTTTGTTTTGTTATTTCCTGTATAAAGACAAAGTTGTGATGTAGTTGTTGACGGTCTATATTTTTTTTTTATTTTTCACTATCTCGTGTTATAATGATACCCCATTTTCGACCTCAAGATAACTTATCTAACGTTCTAATATTTAGACCAATGCATTAGTATTTCACACCAGTTTCCTTAGCTAAAAGAAAGTGAAGTGCTGTGAGCAGTGTGCTTGAATCAAACATTTTAAAAATCGATATATTTTTATTCACATATTAATTTAAGGTATTTAATGAGTTAAAAGATTTTTTATTGATAATATTACATATAATTTCATTAATATTATGTTAGTAAATTATTTTTAAATACTATACTTTCGGTAGTTAGTAGAGAAATAAAAATGGATTTTACATTTAAAGGGATACAGTAGTTTCAAATACAAAAGGTCAGATCTCACTCCCACAATAAATATTTTATCTCTTGAAGTATTGAATCACAATACTGAAACTTGATATGTAATACATTTTTTTTTTCAATGTACAAGTTGAGATTATTCTTAATCTAATTCAATAAAACAATCTAAAAAACTGAAATCAAATGACTAGAGATAAGAATTTGACTAAAGCTCAAATTTGTATTTTAAATATTTGAAAGAAGCATTTTAACAGCCAATGCAGGCACATATCGGATTCAATGAATTTAAATGAAACTGAAAAATATGTACTAATTATTGCGAAAAATGAATTTTTATTAGAGAGTTTGACAAACCCGAAATTTGAGTAGGAATATCCTGCAAATTTGAATTAAAATACTCTTATAAATATTAATAAATACTTTATAATGTAAAATTGAGTTATAAGTATATTTATACTTTTAATGTTTCTATATTTTGCCATATCTGGGGAAAGACCTTTCATAGTTAAGGTTGGACAGTTTCGTTGTGACACACAAAATATTTCACTCTCAAAGTAAAACAGTACCATTTTTTTCTTTTTTATTACAAATTTCATATTTTAGGATGATTTAGCGAAGAGGATTTGCCTTAATTATAATGTACTAAAGAATAGTTATAATTTTCACATATCAAATGTTTTTTTACAATAATGAAGTTATTTGTTCGGGAACTTCTTGCATTTTGGAAACATTTAATTGTTATTTAAAGAGGTCTACTGAAGATCAAAATTGTAAACTGACTCCTCAATGTTTGAAGTTTCTTGATATGTAGCACTTTTTTTCACTTTGCCAAAAGTTTTGATGAAACAAAAATTTATTAGTAATAATTGTATATATTACTTCAATTATTTATTCAACACCTTAACTGATTTAAATATGAGAGTAAAATAAACGATAATATTTTAAGGTTACTTAGAAGTTACCTTCTTTAATTTTGAGGAAATTCACTATTTATTTTAACAAAATCATGTATGAAATTTAGCTATTGACTGTTCTCTACATTTTCTGTTTATTCTCCTTTTTTAAATACTCAACTCCCTGTCCAATTTAATTGAAATGAATAGTGTATAATATGGTTGCTATGGCAATGTATAATTTATATTTTTTTGTATTAAACATCTAATTTATAGATAATAAATAGTAACATATTTAATTGATCTTTGTACTGGGGCGAAGTTTCAATTATAATAAAGGGTTCTATCAAATTGAAAAGTCAATACTTTGCACTAATTTTTTTTTAAACTTATAATTCGAAATTTTGTAGAAAAGGAAGAGGTAAAAGACCAAAGTACAAAAGTAATAAAATATTTGTTATTAAAANGCCCGCATATATATATATGAAGACTAAAACATTTATAAAAATGCGATGAAAAATGTTTAGGATTATAATTAGTGTAAACTTTAATTGTCTTACATTGATGATATATAAAAATTTTTTTTAAAGTAATGTAAGCAAAAGAATCTATGAATCTTGAGTTACTTGAACGGTTAAGGAACCCACACCCTTTCATCTCAAGGTCTTTTTATAATTTTTTTTTTTTCTTTTTAGGGTTGTCAGATCAAATTATTTATTTACTATTACTTATGTCTGTCTTTAATGATGAATATGGAACCTTCTCAGTTTAAGCAGATTCTGCATGAAGGTTTCAGATATTAAGTTTGTATGAGACATTTCTAGGCTTCCTATATCTGTCAAATGCTGCTATAGAATCTACTGACAATCATAATGAGTTTGGAGAAAGGAATAAGGGGCCCAGAGTCAAAAAAAAAAAAAAAAAAAAAAGTATTTTTATAGATGCCACATACCGGGTCTGCAAAATATCGACAGAGGAGGCATATCCAGAATTGTCGTATGCATGTATGCGATGCGATGGTAACCAATTACTTTTCTGTTTTGAAAACTCAGTCAATGGCTGTAACACTCACTAATACACTGTTTTCACTATTTGGCCGTTTCTACAGTGAGGGCGACTTTCCGTATCTTTAGGCCCGTCGAATTGTCCCTATTGGATTTAACAGTAGCGATAAAAATGAACTAGGTTGAGAGATCGAGAAGACGTACAAGTAAGAAGAACGGCCCGGGTAAGACTGGCTTGTCGGCACTAACTTTTTTTTTTTTTTAAATAAATCTTTATTTATTACATTATGTTACTTAACATCTTGTAATTTGATGACGGATACAATAAATAAATTTAAANTTATTTCAAATCTGTTTTTATTTCAGTGAGTAATACTAATTAGTAAAATAGCTATGAAGTTAAAAGAAAAAAAATATAATAAAATAAAAATAAAATCAACAATAAAACAAATAAATGGTCATCACTGTGCAGGGAGAAGGTGCCCATCGACCCCACTCCCAATCGGCACTAATTAGTGCGCTTAAATGTTCTAACCTATTTTACCTATTATTTTTGAAATATTTACCTCGGAGAAATCAAGCTATTCACGACTTTTTGAAAATTGTTTCAACGCTCCACTCATGATAAGCTGAAAATACACATCTCTCAGAATAATATCTGTCTTTCGCTCTCTGGTGTTCAAGAATTTTCAAAATTTTGTGTGAGTTGTTAGCGGCTGATGTGTTGAGGTGGATGAAAGGGCAAAAAATTAAAAGGGGGCAAAAAAAATACTATAAAAATTTGTCAAAATCTTCTTTGTTATTGTACTAATAAAAATTCATAGAACATAGTAGGTTTTAAATGTAATTTTCGAACATTTATGTTTACAGAACTTTAATGAAAACTTATATTAAGATAAATATTTTATAATGTACTTTTTATTAATGTTTAGTAACACTTCAGAACGTACCTTATTTTTACTCTTATTGAGATAAAGTGAACATTCCGACTTGTAAGGTCAAATTACATATTCATTTCTAGTTTTAAGCAATTTTAATGAAGCTCGATGAATGATTCCTGGGTACTTAATTCTTAAACAGCCCTTTCGTGACAATCATTCTTTAAAATTGAGGGTTTGTACTTTACCAATGCTGAACTAGCGGAGATCTCGAGCCCTCTGCATTATCCACGCAGCCTTTAGCGTCGGGAGAGCTCCCTAGGAATTTCTATTGAAAAAATAGTCTTCATCTTAGTTGGTTGAGCCTAACCACTCTTTCTGACTCATATTATTGTCAAGTTGAAAAAAGGAGTTTTTTTTTTGTTTTTTTTTTTAATGGCGTGTCTAAGCACGACAGGAGCGCGGGACCCGAACGGATCCTATGAGCTCCTAGTGGTCCCCGTTCGGACTAAAATCCAAAAAGATCGCTTTTATAAGCACCGAATAAAATATTTGCCGAAGGCCTCCAAACCCGAAATAAGAACATGGAAAGCGCCATGGGCAATTAGGCAATTGGATGTCTACCTGTGGATACACCTCCATTCCTTAACCATAGGTGTTATAAATCATTACTGGCCTAACTTATAATCCTTAGGTTGAAAGCTCATCTATTAGAATTTAATTATTTTTAAAAAATTGTTGAAGAGTTTTGATACACATACAAACACCGACTTCTTTCATCAAACAGAATACCCCAGTGGACTTAATCCTTATTCCACAGTCAGATGTTTTCAATCGGTAATCAAACACAGAGTACTGATGCATGGATGTATAGATTGCTAATTTTGAACAAGAGGCTCTTGACTTGAAACATAGGTATAGCTATAACTATTCTGTTTTATATGCTGTTAACGAAGGGGAATCAATCATAAATATCAGGGACTGCTAAATAGATTATTTTTAGTGGTCTAATAGCTAACTCGATGTTGGCTTTTGATTGGAAGAAGAGGATCGAGTTGGGGACCTCGTCTATAAATAGATAAAGGGGAATTTCGAACAATGTACGATCTGAAGAAGCAGCTTTTAGGAGCTTCATTGTTCTTCGTCTTAGGTCATTAACGCCAGTGAGATGTCATGAAGAATCGGGATATTATAATGTTGCGTCCCCCGGGACGGCCGAGGAGGATGGGTACCGAAGAGCCAGGAAGACCAGGAAGCGACACCGGGAAGCGAGACTGTATTTTCAACAAATACTAGCTTGGCTATTTCAAGTGCTGAACGAGCAGACCCTATTGCCCCTCGCCTTTCCTGGGCGATAAAGTCCACCAAGCGTCTGGGACATCATTATTCCTAGCAGTCCAACGGAGTGTCCCCACCCAGTCGACCGCCCGCCAATAACTCCTCCACCCGGCCACCCCTCACAGTACGGGATCGACACCAGCCACCCGATAAATCTTAAAGCATTTTGTAGAATGATTGTGGAGATATGAGCTGTTCTGAAATTTACATCTATTACATTTTTTTTTTTTTTTTTTTTTTTTTTTGTTATTTTCCATATCTCTCTTCCCGAAGTACTGTATAATTATGGGAGTACTATAAATTAATCCTAACCGCTACTTCTTTAAGAGACCATCTCAAGTCGGAGGACACGAGCCAGTGCATGGTTTCATACTTGACGAAGGAGAGGGTGAACAAACTCAGTAGAAGTTTACCCTCACACCCTTACACAGGCCTTGCTGAAGCTTTATTTGTCATGGCCCCTTGCCTTTCTCCCCGTTCCGATCATATGTTAAATTTCCTTTGTCCACTTTCGTGGTTGTGCGCCAATCATTTATTGTCTTATGGACAGCGGGACTGTGATCCCAGGCAGTTGGGGAAGTTAGCTGGACGGACATTAATAGACAGGTCTGCCCAGAGAATTAGGAGAAGAGAAAAGTAAACAGCCACAGATCAGAAGCTTCTGTTGATGCAATAGGCCCTATGGAGTGTTTCATGTGTTAGCAAATGTTAATCCTTGTCTGGGTGGTCTATACTGCATATGTAGCCCGCTATGATAATGCTTGCATGAGTTCAATTTCGATGTATCGTGTGTGTTTATTTCAAATCTGTTTTTATTTCAGTGAGTAATACTAATTAGTAAAATAGCTATGAAGTCCACAATTGAGTGTTCTAATACCCATGGATTGTGCGAATGTCTAGTATGTGAGTTGTTTCAGGTCTGAAGAACCATGAGAGGAAGGTGCAGTCTTTCAATACTTGGAATGATTGATAACAGCTGTGGAGGATGACCTGACTGGTTTGTCACCTTCTCAGGTGTGATCTGTCTCAGGAAGATAAAATGGTGTCCTCTGAAGATCTGGCGAGATGTTGGCTGTTGCTCGACCTCCTGAAGTCATGTTGTCCTGGGATGGCTGATGGTATGTGAGGGGTTCTTTCGTCTTCTTTTATTTATTTGGTTCACCCGCAGTGTAATGTGGTTTGAGTGTGGTGAATGTTATGCCGATGCGTTATTTCTGCCTGGTATATTCTACTGGTTTTCTACTACTCGAGATTTCTTCCAGAATTGAGTGAATTTATCAGGAGATAGGTTGAATCCTGGTCTTAAAGATTGGTTTCTACATGCTTTTTGATTTTCCAAATTTTTGAAAACGGTTCAGCCGCAATCCTTTACTGGGTGAGACACATTTTTTAGGTTCGTATAAGCCAACACAACAAACAAAGCATTGGCCCTTCTCATATTAACACAGCCCTTTGCGAACACATCTCTTTTCCCTCTTTCTTCTTTCTACTCTTGCATAAACTATATTTTTACATAGAATATTATTTTCTTTGTAACTGTTTTTGTTGATGTAGGGGGAAAAAAAGGGCATTTGGATCTTAAAGAGGTCAATCGTATTTGACATTATCATTGTCATAACCTTCTTCAGCAAATCTTGTACGACTCGTGGGGTTTTGGGGTGGTTTAGGTACATTTTAGTTAAACAAATATTTCATTATTACATTTACAGTTCATATCGTATAACTTCGTGAGCGTGTCGAAGAAATTTATAAAAAACAATTAACTGAAAACTCTAAATCTTTATTATTTGTTATTAAAACTATTATTTACAGTAAGAAACGATAGTCTGAGCATTGAAAACTCTATCTCGCAAAAGCTTCGTAAGTTAAGCGAATATTTGTTGATTTGATGAATTGGTAAATACCAACATGCAAATGCATGTAATAAAATCACCACTTTAAAAAAAAAAAATTATCAATAAACAATTCTGTGTTGTTTCATCACTCTAAAGTTAATATTTCACTTAATCTCCAAGTTACATTCCCTCTGATTTCGCAGCATTACAAAATCAGACGATTTTAATTTTACATTTAAAAGCTAAGCCAAGAGAACTTTCAATGTCTCTGGACCATTCTGGCAGAACAGAGGCGCCATCTATCGGCAGACCGCCGGACTCCGTCCAGCAACTCGAAGTTCCGGTCGAGGGGACACTGGTGCAGCTTTGATACATATCTGAGCAAGTCGACCATAGTGACTCTTCCGCTTACCTTGAAATTTCCTCCAAGTTACTTGCCTACAAATTTGGAAGAGTAGAACCTTACAAAATATGGAGTTGAAGACGATGATGGTGTCTCCCACCATAACTTATAAGCACCATATGAGCTCTTTTCAAAATCGAACCCCCTCAATAAGGTAACCAAAATGTTTTCAATATTCCTCTCTATATACTCAAATATTCACCTTATCAATTCAACTTGTGCAGTCAATATTCAATAAAAACTCAAAATTAACTAATCTCAATTTACATTTTCGGCTCAAAGACCATTTCAAAACTATAATAATTTATTCAATTATATTAAGATTCTTTTATTTTCTTATCGATAGTTATTTGTTTGCTTTTCCTCTTACAGTCCGCAGAACCCTGAAATCAGCTTCCAAATCTCATCAGAATTAGGGCCGTATCTAATTTTTAAAAAATGGTGGTCATAACGTTAACAAGTTAAATGCCAAATTTCAGTATGAAAAGGAACTAATTTTGAACAATTAATGGGAAGGAATAGAATAAAAATCTATCTGTCCCAGCCAGGACTCGAACCTGGATCTCCTGCTCCCATTAATTGTTTAAAATTTACGTGGGATAATAAACCACAACTAAATTAATATTTATAAATGAAAATAAAAAGTAAATAACGAGAGTCGATAAATAGACAATGTCAGCTCCTCCGAGCAGAAAACATGTATTCGTCTTTCTCGTAGGTTAGGCTTTCGCAAGTGTGGTGGGAATTTAATAAGTTATCTAGCTCGTCCCGGTGGTGTAATGGAAACATACCAGCCCGGAAAGCAGGAGATCCAGACTCAAGTCCTGGCTGGGACAGATAGATTTTTTATTCTATTCCCTCTCATTAATTGTTTAAAATTTACGCGGGATGATAAACCACAACTAAATTAATATTTAAAAATGGAACTAATATTACTTTATGAACCGTAAAATTTACTATAATGGTCAACATCCACTCCTAATTTTTCATTTTTGGCGTCAAACTCCCAAAACATTTGACCTATTGATAAACAAATTTTTGTAGTTTAATTACTCTATACAAAATATTACGCCTTCTGGATCAAATTAACTTTTAGTATTCACATTTGACATTAAAATTAATCCCCCACTTACAATTAATCCCCCACTCGTCCAATTCCACTCTATAATAAACTTTTCAATTTACTTTTAAAAGCTACATGTCAAATGTTATTTATAAATAAATAACTGGGGCTTCTAAGACAAAATTTTAAAAACTAGTGTAAAGTCGTGGTAAACCTCTACTAATTGCTGCTCAATTTCACTTTTAACTCCTAAAACATTTGTTTTACCAATAAACTCGCACTTTAAATGACATTAACAGTTCAGTTAAAAACCTGGAGGCCCAGGAGAAAACGCTTGTGAAGGATGTGTTAATTCTCAATTCATGGCACACAAGAGAATGTATGAATAGCACAATGTTCTGACGACAATGCTCTGATTGAATGAAGGATGGTACCCAATGACAGCTGGGTGTCCCCAGAGACACATCAGGAATCCTCTGGGTTATTAAAACGGAAGCATAGAGAGAAAAACTAATTTTAAACTGAAAGCATTGAACCTAGGAAAATTTTGAGACAAATGCATTTTGCATTGGTATTTTCATCAAGGAAAAAAATTTTAATTATTAAAAGTTGTAAAAGGGGCTGAAATTCTGGGGGTCAAACGACCTCCCTGTCGGCTGAGACAAAGCAGGGCAGAGACGTGCCTCCGAGGAGTATTGGCACAGCGGCTGCCAATAGCCTGCCAATCCCCTAGAACGGCAGGCAGGCACACTCCCTTCGCCAACTGCCGGTTGAGCCTACCCCAAAGCCTACCCTCTGACAGACACCTCCCCTCCCAGTAGAAATTCCTCTAGGGCTGGACAATTTTGGAAAAAAACTCTCATTTCTAAATAATTGAAGGGCATCTGCAGATAGTGTCATTTTATACAATCCAAAAAGCTACATATAAATAATGCATGCATATGTGTAATAATTGTACTATATTTGCCCCTAAGTACCAAGGGATCCGAATTTATATAAGTTCCCTTCACTCCTAAGTGGAGCATGGGGCCTTAAGGGATCTTAAGTCTTAAGGTATTTTCTGCCATCCCCCACACAGACTAAATGTGTATTTAGACAAGGGTCGTTATCTATTGATATCCCCACCCTCCTAATTTGAGTGGTGTCACACATGTGAGTATGTGTGTGTGCGCGTANATTAACTAAATTTATGATGACGAATTATTTTGATAAAAAATATCTTCAATAATTAAATAACTAGTAGATGACAAAAAAAGGCCGATAATCAATTCATACACACGTATGTATTCCGCCATTTTTTGTATTCAGGAGATGGGAAGATTTTAGAGAATTTTTTTTATTCCTATCTTAAGAACCACTTCAATAGCTACACTGGAAATCCCCTGAAAACCATTGGACTCTCAAGAAAATTGTTATTCAATTTGCGGTTGAAGTTAATTCCCTGCATTCCCAGATATGGCAAAAAATACCATTACGAGTCAATGTACTTTTTTTTTTTATTACACTACATCATCAGTCTACGTCATACAGCTTAGTGATATGATTAGGCTTTTTATCAACCTTATTGACCTCCTTATTTTGCAGGGTTATATGGACTACATGAGATATCAGTTAGCGGCTGTTGAGGATTTTATCAACATGAGCTCAATACCCCAGGGCTGTTTCGCTGCCAAAAAATGTCGCGAGTACATGGACAAAAACGAACAAAAGAAAGATTTACCTGGGAAATCATTTAATTTTTCCAGAGAAGATAAAAGTTAGTAACTTAGAACTAAAACAAATTCTGAAGTGGTCCATCCTCACTTCAGCTCCTATAAGTTATCATAATTAGCTTATTTATTTATCATTTATAAAAATATTTTATTCATTTATTTTTAATATTATTTAATTACTATAATTATTAATCATTATATTATTATTATTTAACAATCCACACACACATGCACATAAATAAACTGACACTCGGAAACCGTCTTCATTTGCCACCGTATTCAAATATCATATGTTCTGAGTCCTGTGGGAAGAATTTGGGATCAGTGTTCTAGGTAGGAAAACACTTAGCTATATTGAAATAGGAACTAAAAAAATGGCCTCGATTAGAGAATGGCTTTATCAATAGTAGATTTAGCAACATGTCTGTCTCTTTTGAATGAGTGGGAAGAAAAGTCGAGCGTCGCTGGACGTTTTAGAGTAGTGGTGTAGCCAGTGATCAGTACACACCTGTATATAGCGCTCCGTCTTTCCAACTATAATATACGAGTTGTAGCGGTGTAGCCAGTGATCAGTACACACCTGTATATAGCGCTCCGTCTTTCCAGCTATAATATACGAGTTGTGGGAAGAACTGAGATCTCAAACTCTACATACATTTGTAGTGAAGTGTCAGTGACATGCGAGTGCAGTTTCAGCTCGAAGCGTCAAGAGGATCACCTAAAAACAGTGAGTAAATTGAACGATTTTTGTAGCTGTTAAGGGGCACAGGGGGCGACAGGGGAAGACCTGCCCGGTCCCCACCTCGCCGCGCTAGACTCTCACAGCCTCCCTTATCACTCAGCCTGCTGGGTAGGAGGCTCCGATCAAGACTCTTTACCCAGCGTTACAGGTTCGAGTCTCGGCCACTCTATTTTTTTTTCTTTTATAAATTAATGATTAAATTATGGGAGGCAATCATTATCATCAGGTGATTGCTAGTGGAGGGCGAAAAGGGAAGCGTCGTGGTGCACCCATGACCCCTCCTAAAGACAAGAGGCGGCATTCCGCCAGTAGCACACCATTACAGGAAAGAGATCACAGCCATGACCCAGCACCTTTCAAGGAGTGACCCACATACCCCCCCCCCCCGCCAACGAAGTGACAGATAGGAATGAAAACCTATCACCTTTCACAACTATCAATCCTTTTCAGCCTCTTCAAAACAGCCAGGGTCGTCATTCGTCACCACCACCACAGAACCTCTCCTAATTATATCAAAAGAGGATTTCCAGGTAAGAAATGCCATTAACACCACAACAAGCAGGCCTGGTAATGACGGTCATATAAAGACTCCGTTGCCCTTGTTCTTTGTGGATCTCGAGCCCACAAACAACATAGACGAGATATATAATCTTACCTCACTTTGCCATTACAGAATACGAGTGGAGAAGCCCCTCCCTCGAAGATACTTAGTCCAGTGCCACAAATGCCAGGAATACGGTCACACTAAAAGATACTGTGAGTATGGTGCCCGATGTGTCAAATGTGGAGGGACACATCTCACAGGGGACTGTCAGAAATCTCGCAGTACACCTGCTCTCTGCCTACCAGCCCAAACAAGAAGAACCTCTTCATCAATGCCAGCCTCCCAGAGGAGAGCGACCTGCCATCTCTCATGTTCCTCCAACATCAATATCTAATGATTACAATCCATGCTCCACTCCTTATACAGCCTTATAAATAGGCGCTCACACATCACATTAGAAAACAAACTAACCATCTACAAGACCATAATACGACCAATCTGGACATACGGTGCAGAACTGTGGGATGCCGCTAAGCCTTCCAATATCCAACGAATACAATCCTTTCAGTCCAAAATTCTCAGAATAATTATTTATTATGTGTCCAACTCTACCCTTCATCACGACTTTAATATTCCTATATAATCTCCACCCGCTTCAAGCTCTTCCATTGTAAACTCCAAATTAAAACCCCAAGTAAACTCCCAATCCATATGCCCAATCCCTGTCGTCGGACTCCAATCCTCACAATCCTCCCCAGCGACGAAAACGGAGATGGCTTCAAGACCTCCTGGGCCTTAATGCCTAAACTTATTTGGAATGGGCTCGATGGGCCCCTTCTCCCTGCACAGTGATGACCATTTATTTGTTTTATTGTTTATTTTATTATATTTTTTTCTTTTCTTTTATTTACATTATTTTTATACATTATTTAAAAATTTATTTATTGTATCCGTCATCAAATTACAATATGTTAAGTAACA
>KZ807129.1:392398-418761 GCA_000696205.2 Oncopeltus fasciatus
CCCCTGTTCTTATTATTAATTCTGCAACCCGTAGAAAAAAAAAAAAAAAAGAAAAAAAAAATATATATATATATAGTGTGTGTGAGCTTGAGATTATGTGTATAATGCTTAAAAATAATCAATGTAATTTTTCAATGTATTAATGAAGAGTAGTAAGCCCAACACTTAACTTCATATTTAGGAAGTTCATGAAAAATGTGATTGGGCCTTAAGTAATAATAGTGAAAGGATTTTTAATAAAATCTGAGGTAGTAACCTGTAGCAACCAACAGAATACCATTTTTTAGAGCTTAGAGAGAACTTGACTAATAGTAAATATGAAACCTAAAAAGTTTTGAATTCCATAGAAAATATACTTTAAGATTCATTATGATGTATTAGGAAGACAATGATTTAACTACGGTCAAAAATGTAATCTTTTTCTACAATAAATGCAAAGGAATAGAATAAAAAAAATCTTACTACCTCAGGCAGTAAGGTTTTTATTTTATTCCCTTGCCTTTAAATGCCACAACAAATACAATATTTAAAAAAAGTAATATTTTTCTTAGAATCTTAGAATAATATCTACAGTCAACAAACTCTCCTTTTGTAATATTTTTCTGTTTCTTTCCTTCTAACAATACTTAGTTTAGTGTTTTTATTGATTTAGGGTAGAAGAGAGATAATCACTGTTAAAATAAATATTTTATTATAACATAATCTAAAATATATCAAAACATATTTCCTACATTATTCACAATTTCTTTAGACTCAGCCTTACAATTAAAAAAAAAAATACCTTTCTACATACTTTTAACACATTTATGTTTCATAAATGAGATTTTGAAAGAGAAACAAACAGTGAAGTATATAATTGGAGTATTTCTAAAGGTCACACATGAGATTCAAAGATTAAAAAAATATAGGCACATTTTTCATTAGTTTATATATGGTTTACATACTTCTTTTTTACATTGTAATCTGAAGCAAAAATATCATCAATATAGATCTAATGTACAAACAACAATAACATAGTTTCTCTAAATGTGGATTGTCTTAAAAATAAAGAGAATAACAACTCACGACTAACAAACAAGAAGATTCATTTTAGTTCCATAAGATCAATGAGATGAGACAGATGTTTTCCAAAACCACACAAGGCTGTAAATCACCATGGGAAAACAGACAACTGGTGTGCTATATCAAGAAAAAACTAACAAATTTCAGTTTAGCTACACATCATATATACTCACTTATACTTAAATTTAATACACAATCACATTGAAAAAAATCAAGAAAGCCTGTATTCCCAAAGAAAGAAGAACTTAAGAAATGCACAGTTCAGTTATTCTTATCGCTCCTAAAAAATTTAGTGCATTCTTTCTGAATAACGTGGAGCCACATAAGTAATTAAGTGACAGTAACAATATATAACTACAATAAAAATGTGCAAGTCTCATTAAAGAACATTAATTTGTTTCTACTCTAGAACAAAGACTGCAGTTTTTCCCCCTTTTTTAAATAAAATATGGGAAGAATACAAGTTAAATACAATAAAGAAAAGGGACTTCTAAAAATTAAAAATACAGTAACTCTACAAGTAAAAATGTAAAAACTTTATAAATAATTATAAACTATGACATTAAATAACAGCAGAAATATATGAGTACTTACTAATAATTATTTCACTTCACAAAACCCTTACAAAAATAGAGCATTGAGTTACAAGAGGAAGGCTTCATCATACAAAGAAATTTGTAAGGCTTTATGCTTTGTAAAAGGGTAGTAAAAAAAAAAAAAAAAAAAAAAAAAATACTAACTCAGAAATTAATGTTTGGCCATCTTTTTAAATATAAGAAGACACAGCAAAATTAGAAAAAAACAACAAAGTGTTATGTTTATATTAGGAAGGCATACATATTATAGTTTATATTTATTCAATATAGTATTCAATAATAAAGATCAGTACCTTAAAACTACATTAAGGGCATCACAGAATTTTTCCATCTATTATACTTAACATTTGTACATAGTGAAATCTATGCAATATTAAACTGGAATCAAAAAACAAGAAAGCTCTTATCTCAATATTTTATTTAAATACAATTTGAAGTAATATTTAATTAAACTCAGAGAACAGAAAAAAAATTATTCAAATTAATTTGAAATAAGATCTATTATTAGGATTTCTATTAATTATTAAATGGGTGTTGAAAACATAAGTAATGCTTATGCACATATGTGTTTAGTATAAGAGCATTTAAGAACAAAAGCAAAATAGTGAAAAAAGAGCTTTCTCAATGATCATGTCAAATGAAAAGAAACATTTATAATACAATCAACTAACAAAATTGAGTGAGAAAGTACAAACTAAATCACACTCTCAGCTTCAATGTGATTATTAGAGTAAATACACAAGAGAGAATTATGTGATATATTTCCATTTTTTTTTTTTAAAGTGGAAATTAATATTTATCTTTCAGATCATATTTAACACTTTAATTGTGTTTTAGATCTCATAGATATTTAACAATATATCTTTAGATAATATTTCACTTTTATTGCAACAATAAAAATTACATAAAATAAACTTTAAAACAAAAATTAAAAATATAATAAATAAAAAAATATGAATTGGCATAATAGCTATTAATGTGGAAATGAAAGAACTTAATAAATAATTTTAAGGAAACAAAGCTAAGCTCGTCTTGTTGCGAGGCTAATAGCTTTGAGAAGTTATTTACATATTAATTAACTTATATACATATAAAACGAGTATGTTTGTGTGTATGAGTACATACATACTTATGTTCTTTGATACATAATTATATCACAATAAACTATATTTACAACAAAATAACTAACATGTAGTAGAAACAAGACTTCCTTTAGCATAATTTTCTTACATGTTACCGCTAAAAAAGTAATTAGTTTACATTATTTACAAAGAAGAGATAGAGCACGTGCCATAATGACAAATAGTTAGTTTCATTTTCAAATTATTCATTATAATAATAATAATAACAGATTATGTTAAAAACATAACATTGCTTTCATACTCTTTTAGGCAAGAAAAAATTTCCCTCACTTTATAAATATTTTTGACTTTTTACAAATCAAAAATTGGTAAGCATTTAAAGGTTTTATTAATTATTTCCCAGCACCAATAGTTAAATTAAAAAATAAAATAAATTTAAACAAATTTTATAATCCATTTTCTTAGGTGATTTTAGTTGGGGTTCGGTCAAGGTAGATCCAAAAAATACAATTTACAAAAATATGTACTCTAAGATGATTTTAGTTGGGGTTCGGTCGAGGTAATAATATCTACGGTCAACCAACTCTCATTTTAAAAATATGTACTTTTTAATTAACTGNATAGATACGTAAATGCCATTAAATCACAGCCAAATCATGACTATCTTTCTGTATTTCAACCAATTTAGCGGCTTACAAACATTTAGTTGTATGTAACAGTTCATTCACTGTCATATAATTTATAAATTTAATTATGCCGCTTGTAGGTAATTTCAATAGAAATCTAATTAGATAAATTAGCGGTAACATATACTGGGCATAGGCTTTCATATTCTTCTCAGATCACAAAGGTTATCAATTCTCATTCATTTGTCATGCACTTCATAAGCACTTTGATTTAGATTTTTATTGTATACAACAAAATTTACAAGTGAAACTAATGAGATTCAGTTTCACAGCAGTGAAGGCGATAATACACATAGCTAGGTCAAGATGAAATTTTAAAAATAATTCACAAGAATCTGTTGAGACTACTAACTGTCTCGATTAGGATGCTTGACAAGGAGCCTTCTTGGCCAAGGTAAGGGCCAATTGTACTGTCGGGGAACAGGGCCTTCCACATTAGCTTCAAAATACAGGAAAGGTCGGAACCACCACAGTTTTGACAGCATATTTCGACTATTTGATTGCTAAAAACAAGAAACAAAATCTTATCTTAGTAAACAAGAATGTGGGACTGTTTTTCGAGAATAATAAAAGTGTACATACACTCATGTATACATATTTATTGGTATGTTAACAACACATATTGTTCAAAATTCTAATTTTTCTTTATTTGAAAATCTGGAAATTGAAACTCCAATACATTTCAAAGTGCCTGTGTGGGTTCGTCCAATTAAAAATACAATAATTTCAGCACCTTATACATATTTTTGTTTTGAAACAATAAGTAATCATATTAATATATTTATTATATTATAATTATTAACACTATTAATTGGCCAAATAAGTTTCATTATTTATTAATATTATTAAAATTTGAAAGAAAAAGAAACTGCTAACTATTCCTCAAAATAATAAAATTAAATAATTTTTTAAAATTCAATTAAAAAAATATTTAAGCAGCTTATGTGAAATAGATATGTGTAAATAGATTCGGATTTAATCTAAATTAGTTCAACCATTTCACAATAGTGCAGAGGTAATAGAGTAAACCAAGCTAGTAATAAGAAAATCCTTATTTAAAATGAGTTTGGAATCTTTTGAACTTTCTTTCTAAAAATATCCTCAAATAGATAAATTGACATTTGAGGAAGACTGCAGAAGTCTAAGCAAATGTAAAAGCTATTCATGTAGTAAATGTGTCAGCTATTCTATTTAATTCATAACTAATCTAACATAGTAATATTAAAAAATTTTCAAACCAAAATTATTATTATTAAATTGATTTAAATAAAATTTTAAATTTAGTTAGTGCCTGTTCCTCCTGCAAAGTATTTTATTTCAAATTTACTTAATGAAATAGAAATAACCCTTTTAAATATTTATTAACTTCCAGTTTTGTGTAAATTATATACCAAGGTTCGCATACCTCACAGGCATTCTTCTTTGGTGGGGTAATCAATTACATTTGATCTATTTTATTCAATCCATTATTTTCATCCTCACTCCCACTTAGACTGTCTTCTAGGGAAGGAATCTCCACATCCTGCGTTTGTTCATTCAGGTTTCCATGTGGTCAAAAATACTTTCTCACCACGATCTTCATTAATTTTCAACCTTCTCTTTATATATTATAATTGCAAACAGAGATTTAGTGTAATAAATCTTATTTTATTCCTTCTTCTCTCAATTTACTTCTTTCTCCCATTTTTTTTTCTCTTTACTTTTACAAAAATGTTGAGGAGATATTTCTTTGGATATCAATCCCATTTCATCAGAATTATTTGTATTCACTATACTCTCCAAAAAAAAAAAAAAGATATATTCAAAATTCAGTCCTCACACCTAATTCATATTCATCCAACAATTTATTTAATTTTCAACAATTTTAAGATTATTTAAGCTTGTCTTGAAGAGCTAGATGATAAAGTATAATCTAGTAATGATAAATGGAATTTTGATCTGATTGCGTGCTAAAAAAAATTGTAATACTCAACATAAATAAGTTAGTTCAACTCCTAGATATGGAAGCCCATTTTGTTAGATGTTGAAAAAAGGAAGACATTTTGACATTTTAATAAGAGAGTAAGATTGAGAGATACAAACATTTGCTTCTTAAAAAGATTAATAAGTACATTAAGAGGTAATGCAAATACTTTTTAACATTTATTAGTTAAATGACTTTGTAGGAAGATAGGTGGCATGTTTGACTAGGGAAAAATTGGTAAGAGCAATTCTAATATTGAGAAAAATTCATCAAGGAATTTTTGAAAGTATGAGAGATAGAAAGAAGTAAGGAAAACAATTTTTTTTTAATTAGGGAAAGACTTAAAACCAAATTTTAATTAAGGTTTTAACTCAAATGTGTAGTTTATATATATATATATGCATATGTGTATGATTTATTACTCACCTTTAAATATCTGTGATTGGCCAAAGTATGATACATGTAAAATAACCTAGTGGTAACATAATAGGCTATAAGTACATCAACAGTATAATGTCCTCTTGCAACAAGAACAAGGACAACTCCAACCCCAGAAGCTATCCAAGAGCCATAACATAGTAAGATAAATTTCTTGGGAGAATCTGTATAAATAAAACATTAAAAAAATAAATAAAAATACAAGTTTAATTAATATTAATTTTGTTGTGGTTTATTATCAAACATAAATTTTAAACAATTAATGTGAGGGAATAGAATAAATAATCTATCTGTCCCAGCCAGGGCTTGCACCTGGATCTCCTGCTTTCCGGGCACGAATGCTAACCATTACACCAACAGGACAAGCCAGATAACTTATTCAATTAAGCAGGAGATCCAGGTTCGAGTTCTGGCTGGGACAGATAGATTTTCTATTCCCTCACATTAATTGTTTAAAAATATAATTTTTCATTAGTATAACATAGTCTAAGAATTGGAAGATAAATGAACACAGATAAAGGGTAAACATTTCAGTTAAGTTCAGTAGTTTGAAACACAAAAATGTCTTATTTTGAACATTCTTTGACCAGGCCAAAAAAATAATTTTCATTAGAAGAATTACAATCAATCAATGTCCAAGTCTATTAAAATATAATATATGATAATACGAATATATNTCATGAAGGCAAGAGGGGACGTTGTGTCATATATATATGCATAAGATTGTGTGTGCATACACACACACACATAAAAAATTTTTTTTCTTTCTCTGTTGCTCTTAGTGAAACAGGCAAGCAATGAAAACTAGAAATGGGCACACTCACTTACAATCTCACAAAACAACCTAGGGCAGAATAACCCATAATAAGCTTGTATAACCAACCGAATTCAAACACATAAAACTTGATCACAATACAAAAAGGGAGAAGAAACCAAGAGGTCATGATCCCTGCTACCTGATGAACCTAATGGTTGGAAAAAAAACCCATGGATTGATTTAATACAGAAAAACAAATAGTTAAACTTAATTCCGCCTCTGAGAATGGCATGAGGCTATATTCTGCCCGAGGATGGCAGATATCTACAAAAAAAAAAAAAAAGTCAGGNATATATATATATATATATATATATATATATATATATATATATATATATATATATATATATATATATATATATATATATATATATATATATATATATATATATATATATATATATATATATATATATATATATATATATATATATATATATATATATATATATATATATATATATATATATATATATATATATATATATATATATATATATATATATATATATATATATATATATATATATAATAAAAACAGAGGGAGGGACTTTAATGAACACACACACCCAAAAAAATTACAATGAGTAAATTTTTTGGAGAAATTTCTCGCCTTTCATCAGTGAGAAGATACTAGAGTCTCCTGTCTCTGTGTGTAAGTGTGTGATGTAAACTAGTGCTTATCTATGCTTATCGGGATGTATGATGAGTTTATTTGTGATTCCGCTAGATCTCGCTGTAATGCACTCTTCCACAGTTTACTTGTGTACCATATTAACCCCTTCTTTCTACTGCTTCCATGGTGAACAGACATGTGCTATTGCATTTTCAATTTTATTATTTTATCTGGCTGGTTAAGCTTCCATAACACTATACAGTACTGAATGTTTCAGAAAAATTATTTCTTCTACTAAATTTTGACACAATTTTTTTAAGAGGTGACTAAAATAAATTAATGATACTTAGAGAGAACCGAAGTAGTTGTAACATTTGAATTACATTAATTGTTGGGAGCCCAGCGGCCATATGGATGGGGTTCATATTGGTTTTTTTTATTGCCTTTTTTTGTGATTCCATTGAATTAATCCATCAAAGTTTTTTGGTCTTCTGGTGTATTTCAGAGAGTGAAAATTTATTTGAAATATATAGCATGAAATAAAAACCTTTTTTTATAGGAAAAGAAAAAGCTTAGCCAAAATTTCCTCAACTTCTTTATGCTAAAGAAAGACATACTGAGAAACAAAAAATGTTAGCAAGATATTATTAGATGTTTTTTCTTGAGATTTGGTCAAGGTAGATCCAAAAAATACAATTTACAAAATGTGTATTTTTTAAATTAAATTATTAATTTTTAATTTTTTTGGATCTACCTTGACTGAACCCCAACAAAAAACATCTAATAATAATTCTGCTACCTAAAAACTCTCCATTTGATGTTGACCAAGATATGACGCTGAATCTGTACAGAACATCAATTTTTTTTTTATTAAGAAAAAAATTATTCTTTACATTTCATATACTTAATTTTTGATGGGGTACATAATAATAGTCCTTTTGCTCATCTATCCCGGACTTAACCTGTCCTCAGAGAGGAGCCCAGGTTAACCCGCGATGGACTATCCGGCACCCAACTTCTCCTTATCCTAGGATAAGAAGGAGACTAGGCAGGGAGTCAAGGAGAGAGTGAGAGGGGGAGAAAAATGCCAATGCATTCACTCCCTTGGTATTTTAACTAAACTGGCTGGAGTAGGTCCCTTGGCCACCTCCTCTTGAGGCGTCGGGGAGGGTGGTCGGGATGAACGTGGGAGAGGACTAGAGGATTTGGATGTCCTTGGAGGTTTGTGTGGAACTTATTAAAAAGGAGGGGATGAGCTCGGAAACAAAAGGTACTTGCAAGTCAGAATGGATGGTTTTATTGGATATGTAGGGAGGAGTGTTGAGGATTGTAGGAAGGACTTTGGACTGGAACCTCTGAATACATCTAATGTTTGATGGCTTCGCTGTGCCACACAATTCAATACCACATGTCCAGATAGGTCTAATGTCTTGTAAAGAGTTATTTTGTTTTCTATTGTTAGTCTGGACCTGTGGTTCAGCAATCTATAGAGCTGTCCAAAGCGTCTGTTTATTTCTTGTCTCTTTGTAAGTGAGTCTTCTTCCAGGTTAGTTTACTGTATAGGTAGAACCCAAGGTACCGAACTGTCGGAAAGGAGGGAAGAGGAACATTATTAAGGAGGACTGGCGGACATTGACCTCTGTGAAGTGTGAAGGTGTCATTGACTGATTTATTTTTCATTTAGGAGTATTGGCTAGCATTTTGACCACTGGAAAATGGAGTTAAGGTGGGATTGAAGGTTATTTGAGGCAGTGTAAGGATCCGGGTTGCAGGAGAGTATGGCTGTGTCATCTGCATAGGATGCGAGGAGTGTGTCAGGATGTGTTGGGATGTCGGCAGGGAAAAGAGTATAAAGAACAGGACCAGAACATATCAATTAAGTGGATTTGACCATTTGAAGTAAGAAGAATTATTGCTAAATAATTTCATTTTTCTATGGCCCAAAAGAATACAAGAGGAAAAATTTTACTTAAATATGATAAGCTTCTAAGAGGTGGAAAGAAGATAAAGCCGCAAAACACTCTACTGAATAGATTCCATATCAAATGAAAAAAAAAAAAAAAAACAAGAAAAAAGAAAAAAAAATAAGAAAAAAAAAGAGAAAAAATGAGATGTATACTGAGAATGCTAGTGCAATTAACTTTCTGAATGAGATAGCATGGGATGCCAATAGCCATAAAAGTAAGAAATCTTAGAATGGCTTGAAATCTGGTAAAAATTATAAGGAATAAAATCTTCAGGGGCAGCCTGGATATTGATGAAGAGAATTGTAACAAAGAAGAAATGAAAAATAAATAATTATATATTTGATTGAAATAGTNAAAAAAAAAAAAAAAAACAAGAAAAAAGAAAAAAAACGAAAAAAAAACAGCTCAACGGGTGGAATGACGCTAAAAATGAGGTAGCAGGGGATGCCAATAGCCATAAAAGTAAGAAATCTTAGAATGGCTTGAAATCTGGTAAAAATTATAAGGAATAAAATCTTCAGGGGCAGCCTGGATATTGATGAAGAGAATTGTAACAAAGAAGAAATGAAAAATAAATAATTATATATTTGATTGAAATAGTTTGTGGGTGTCTATTATCTCTTTCCATTTTGAATACTTCACTCGTTAATAATACCTACAGTAGATGACATAAGAGATGTAGATTAAAGAATTTAGTTGAGTTAGAGGCAGAGAAAACAGCTTGGAGGAGCTAAAAGAGCCTAATGAAAATGGAAGTTTTACCAAAAAGTTAATAAAAGAAGGGAGCCCTTGAAAGTGAGGACCACTGCTTGCAAGAAGGCCTATTTTTGTGAAGAACGTTCAGATTTAATCAATGAATATGGACAGAAGAGAAACTTCCTGAAACCACCGTTATATATCCAATAATATAAGAGAATATCTTTGCTATCCATAGAACTTAATATGCATCTAATTTATTTTACAATAGGATATGTACAAAATCAAAGAGGATCATCAGATCTAGTCAAAGGGAAAGAGAAAGCAGCTCATCAGGTAATCGTTCTGAAAAAATTCTTGTAAATGGAAGAGAATGCAAGATAATAACCGTAGATTTTAGGAACACTTATGGTATAGTCAAGTAGATTTATAAATGCCATTAGGGAGAACTCAGAAAAAAACATCTTGAAAAACATTTACAGAGCCATGAGAACATGAAATGAAGAGAAATGACAAAATGGGAGCTGTAGTAATTGACAAAGTAGTCAAGTAGTAGTAGCAGGGTCAAGAAGAGTTGGTAGATCTTTTTTTGTTAGGGTTTGGTTAAGGTAGATAAAAAATATACAAATTTTATAAAATGTCTACTTTTTAAATTATCTGCCAATGTTTCGGCTCACATTGTAAGCCATCTTTCAGGGCCATCATGAAGGCAAGAGGGGACGTTGTGTCACTAAGATTCCATTTTCATGACTGTTTCATGAGTATGGGCTTACATTGTAAAAAAAATACACATTTTTAAAATTTTTATTTTTTTGGATTTACCTTGACCGTACCCCAACACAGTAATGAAAATGGAATCTTGGGACAAAATGTCCCCTCTCGCCTTCATGAAAACCCTGAAGATGGCTTACAATGTAAGCTGAAACATTGGCAGATAATTTAAAAAATATACATTTTTTTAAATTTGCATTTTTTTTTTTGGATCTTCCTGGACTGAACCACAACAAAAAAACATCTAATAATAATAACTACGGTCAAGAAGAACTTTACTTTATAAGACCAGGACTATAGACAGAAAATGATGCAAGAGTTCTTAAGTTAGCAAAAAGTAGCTGTGTGTGAATCAGAAAAATATTTATTGATCTATAGCATTTTTTGAAGTGGACATAAATTATGATTATGTGAATATTGTGGAAACAAAGATAAGACTCAATATCAAAAATAATTTTCAATTTGAGTTGGCCATTCTTGTACTTTAAAAGCATACAAAGAATGACTAACTGCTGGCTAAAAACTAATTTGACAATAGAAATGAAATTCAAACCTTATTAAGAGGCAAAATCATTAGCTACTCTATGTAATAGAGTATGACAATGACAAAATAATAAAGAATAATATGAAAGAAAAATAAATAATTCTTTATAATAAATTCTTTTTGTTCAATTNTTTGGAAGATTACTTTTAGTTCAAACCTGCTCTTCTCAAGCTAATCTTTGCATTATAAGGATCACTCAATTTCAGACACGTCAAAGCTTTGAAGCTCATCTCTACAGGTATCAATAAACCGCACAATGAGGAAAGTAATTCGGTCAAAGGAAGGAAGGCTGATTGCAGTCCTTTACATGTAACCACCTTTAATGTGGTGATTTTATTTTATTTTAACTAGTTTAATACTTTTTAACTAGTTTATTATCATTTTTAAATAGAACAAGTTTATGCTACAGAATTCAAACTCATTCACTAGCTTTTTCCTCTTTTTAAAAAGTAATAATAGTATTTATTTCAGAAGATATCTTTAATAATTGATTTTGGAAGGGAGTTCAAGATGAGATATGAACTTTGCTTTTCATTTTACTGACATTTAAAAAAAGTAAACTTTATTTTACTAAATTCGTCATTGAGCAGAAATTTGGCATGAATGCAGAACAGGAACTTTTTGGAGAGCAAAATACATTTTAGGTTAAACATAATTCAATCACCAGGTTAATAATGGTCTTCATGCCTTATTCTAAAATGGATATAAAATTGTTAAAAGTTTTTATGATGTATAGTCTATTTTATTTCAGTTTTTGATTATCTAAAGATAAATTTTATCTAAACAGAGTAAAACATAATAAAATGGGAACCTCCTCTAATGAACCTCCTATTAAAATAAAATGCCCAATACTATCTAAATAGTAGCAAGTCCTACCCATCCATTTAACAGAGTAGTTAACATTTTCCCAATTCTTAAAGAACAGTTGTGGATGCTTTAAGAAAATACAATTGGATAGTGGACTCCTATATACTTTCAGAGCAGTTTATACATACATACATACTCACGCACAAAAGTGCTCACACACATAAACGCGTGGACGCAAACACATACACACACACACACACACACACAATTTGAGTTTAGCACTTAATAAATAAATAAAATATTATAATTATAATAAAATAAAACATTAAATTACCTATGCTTATGGAAAAAAATGACTAGGAAGGTTACATTTGTTGATATCATAATAATAATCTCAGAAATATCCAAGGCCCAAGGAGCTGTTGGAATATTGTCAAGCACTATATCGGGAAGAGGAGGGTACTTGTCTTTATCTGGAACTCTTTCATGAACCAAGGCAAGTGAAGTTGTGGTCAGTATAAAATTTGCTACAAGGAATAGAAATGCTGAAAAAAACAACAAAAAAACATCATTAGTATAAGTATAAATTTATAGCAAAATAAACTTCAATGAATGAGAATAATGAATCAGTTTTTACTGTCTATAATATCAACACAAACATACAAAAACAGACACTGAATCTTTAATATTATACATTTGGCCAACTTCAGAGAAACATATTAAATAATGGCAATACATCAAACTAAAGTGGTTTTATATTTTGTAAATGTAGGAGCTATTAACTTCTGTGATACATTATAATTTTGTACAGTAAAATAATTAGACTGAAGAAACAGATTATGTCTATAATTTATAAAAGGTCGTCAACATATTTTTTGAGGAAGAAAATGTCATTGTGAAACGGGGGAAGGATAGAGTCGAGGAGGTCGTTAAGGGTGATGTTAGAAATATCGGGAGCAAGGTTATTTCCCATAGCCAGACCGTTAATCTTTTTAAATGGATTGCATGTAGCAGGAAATAAATATTTTTTAAATGGGTGTAATAGGCATATTTAACACTAAATATGATTAATATTGACAATCAATAATCACTATATCAGTAATATAGTTATATAATAATTAATACAATTAGATACACATTTAATGAAATACTTACATTCGCTGATTATGAGTGAACACATAACAAGTACTACAGTATGTCCACTATAGATAAAATCACCACAGTAAGTATGTTTTCCATTTATAGAGAGCCCAAAGCCAGATATCAGCTGCAAAACTCTCTTGGCTATAAGTGTAAAACTTGTGCTGTTAGCTTTAGGAGAACAATAGTAAGTTGTGCTGGACATGGGCAAAACTGTCACAAACATTGTGACTGATCTCATCATGTACAACACTCCAACGATGAGAAACACTCGCCTGAATACAATAAACCTATGGAAAAAAAAAGGCATTAATTCGGCAAATCAAGTTTAAGGGGTCATTAATATGAGGAAATAAATAATAATATGAAATACACCTTTCATATTCATAATTTTCATAATGTAGGGGTTAATAGAATTATCTCCGAACTCTAAAATCTTCAGATTATATTAGAAGCATAGTTTCAGAACCATACATGAGGCATTGAATATAGAAAACTCAAAATTTGGGAACTCCAAAATTAAGCCATGTATAGGGAAAGTTTACACTACACAAATTGTTTTAAATTATGATCAAAATCAGTTATCATACATATTTTGTAATTAAATTTAAAATAATAATATTCCTAGTAAAGATTCATTTTCTATTCCCCCAAATTTGACAGTTCAATTTTCATTTTATCATCAAGTTACAACTAAGAGACAATTAGGTCAATTGGAAAAAAGAGAAGAAAACCATTTAATTTTTTTTTAAATTGCAAATTCACATTCTGTCATAAGTAAGAAAAGCAAAAATTCGAAGAGAGGTTACCCAATACATATTAACTTCATTTTATAGATTTATTATTTTAAAGATTAAGTCAAAAATGTAAAATGAGGCAAGCAGATGTAGAAGGGATAAATCATATAAAATTAAAAATTAGAAATCATTTTGGAAGATTACTTTTAGTTCAAACCTGCTCTTCTCAAGCTAATCTTTGCATTATAAGGATCACTCAATTTCAGACACGTCAAAGCTTTGAAGCTCATCTCTACAGGTATCAATAAACCGCACAATGAGGAAAGTAATTCGGTCAAAGGAAGGAAGGCTGATTGCAGTCCTTTACATGTAACCACCTTTAATGTGGTGATTTTATTTTATTTTAACTAGTTTAATACTTTTTAACTAGTTTATTATCATTTTTAAATAGAACAAGTTTATGCTACAGAATTCAAACTCATTCACTAGCTTTTTCCTCTTTTTAAAAAGTAATAATAGTATTTATTTCAGAAGATATCTTTAATAATTGATTTTGGAAGGGAGTTCAAGATGAGATATGAACTTTGCTTTTCATTTTACTGACATTTAAAAAAAGTAAACTTTATTTTACTAAATTCGTCATTGAGCAGAAATTTGGCATGAATGCAGAACAGGAACTTTTTGGAGAGCAAAATACATTTTAGGTTAAACATAATTCAATCACCAGGTTAATAATGGTCTTCATGCCTTATTCTAAAATGGATATAAAATTGTTAAAAGTTTTTATGATGTATAGTCTATTTTATTTCAGTTTTTGATTATCTAAAGATAAATTTTATCTAAACAGAGTAAAACATAATAAAATGGGAACCTCCTCTAATGAACCTCCTATTAAAATAAAATGCCCAATACTATCTAAATAGTAGCAAGTCCTACCCATCCATTTAACAGAGTAGTTAACATTTTCCCAATTCTTAAAGAACAGTTGTGGATGCTTTAAGAAAATACAATTGGATAGTGGACTCCTATATACTTTCAGAGCAGTTTATACATACATACATACTCACGCACAAAAGTGCTCACACACATAAACGCGTGGACGCAAACACATACACACACACACACACACACACAATTTGAGTTTAGCACTTAATAAATAAATAAAATATTATAATTATAATAAAATAAAACATTAAATTACCTATGCTTATGGAAAAAAATGACTAGGAAGGTTACATTTGTTGATATCATAATAATAATCTCAGAAATATCCAAGGCCCAAGGAGCTGTTGGAATATTGTCAAGCACTATATCGGGAAGAGGAGGGTACTTGTCTTTATCTGGAACTCTTTCATGAACCAAGGCAAGTGAAGTTGTGGTCAGTATAAAATTTGCTACAAGGAATAGAAATGCTGAAAAAAACAACAAAAAAACATCATTAGTATAAGTATAAATTTATAGCAAAATAAACTTCAATGAATGAGAATAATGAATCAGTTTTTACTGTCTATAATATCAACACAAACATACAAAAACAGACACTGAATCTTTAATATTATACATTTGGCCAACTTCAGAGAAACATATTAAATAATGGCAATACATCAAACTAAAGTGGTTTTATATTTTGTAAATGTAGGAGCTATTAACTTCTGTGATACATTATAATTTTGTACAGTAAAATAATTAGACTGAAGAAACAGATTATGTCTATAATTTATAAATTTATGAAAGCCCCCCCCCCCCAAAAAAAAGGGTAGTTAAGAAATATTGAATGACCTTTTTTACTCCAGGAGCAGGGTAATAAATTTTAAAACTACACCTTCATCTAATTAATATGTACTTTGCTCTATTTAATCATTAATTGGTATATGAGAAAAGAATAGGTTGAGTTCAGTCAAGGTTGTTAAAAAAAAAGTACAATTATAAAAAAATGTATTTTTTATTACCTGACAAGTTTCGGCTTACAAGGTAAGCCATATTCAGGACTGTTGAAATACATTGCCATAAAAAAACATGAGAAAATGAAAAAAATATATGATTTACATTATTATTATTACAAACACTTAACGTAACTCAAAGTAATTTGATATGAGATATTTCAGAAAACAATAATATATGTAGTTCACCAAACCTACCTATCATGAAGGCGAGAGGGGACTTGTCACCTCGAACAGATCTGTATGACTGAGAGGTAAGGATTGGAAATTGGAAAATATAAAATGGACAGGTGAAGGGTGGGGGATAAGAGGCAGTAGGTATAAAGGAAGCGCGATCTGCATCAAAGGGGAAAATACCGGGAAAAAATAGGTAGGAATTATTTAGGATAAGTAGCCTAAGATTGTAGGAGACAGATGGATGATTTGATTTAGGAGGAGGGCTGATAGTTTTTCAGAATGTTGAAAATGTTTGAATAAGCTGAAGAAATTTATTTTATGTTTTCCAGTTCTGTCGTTAACTGGATTGTGCTATAAGTTTATGTGTAGTGTTTGCGTTCATTGGCTTTAGTGGAAAATATAGTAATTTTTTCAAAGTCAAATGTGTGTCTGTCGATGACGTATTTTGTGAGGTTTTTAGTTTTTGATAATGTCAATTTTGTGCTTGTTGGCTCTACGAGAAATAGGGTTTTTGGTTTGACCAAAGTATGAACCATGGCAAGTAGGAGTAATTTAAAATAATGGAGAGGGACTCTGGTATTCTGAACAGTAGGTAGGTATGAGGTTCTAAAATATCCAAGTGTTTTTCCACGATCTGGAGGACTCTTTGTATACACAAATTGGTGAATAGGGAAGTGGCATCCAGAGATATGATAAAGTTTGAAAGTATGTGGGGGCTTTGGAGGTGAGGGATCATTTCATATGAATTCTTGAGGTCCATTTTTTACCTTCATGCTATTAGCAACAACTACACCCCTGCTAATAATGAAGCTACTGTCCTGGCCTCTGAGCTAAGGCTGATTTCGGAATGTGCGTACATCAATCTCAATCCTACTTCTATTAATGATAGGCAGGACGAAGACAACATTTTTTCAGCTTATTGTAATACTTTTCATATAATTCATCAGAAAAATTCAGGTAAATAATCCCCAGCATCTGTCTTTCCAATCTTTAAAAGCATTAACTAGACCATTGTTGCCTACCTCTGAAGTGTGCTGACAAACCCCATTTTCACTGGTTGTCTCTCAGTTTAGTTCAGCACTCTGAATTGTGACCATAAACCTCCCTCTGAGATCTCTCCAGACATCACTACCGGTACATAATAACTTATATTGCTTTACATTTGTATTGTTTAGTTTAATCTGTAAATCTTTTTCAGTCATATAACATACCTTAACTCTGTCTGTTCATTCCAATCTATAATTCTATAAGTGTAATAGTGTGTATTGTTTCAGCCCTGATGATGATTTACAAGTTAAGTCGAAATGTGGGCAATAATAAAATAATTACCCAACAATTTTGGATATATAATTTCTCCAGCATAATATTGGACAGCCAACAAACCTCCAACCATGTAATGTAATTTAGAGAAAAATGTTTAGGCCATGGGAGGACATGTTTAAGCTCGTGGACTGCCAACAATTAAAGTTTTAAAGCAGACTTCTGCGATTTATTCTCAAGAACAACACAGACTATCTCGACTGAATGCTTAAAGTTAACTGCAACATTCAATATGAATGACTATAACTAAAGTTGTAAATCTTGATTAATACATTTAAAGTTTGGTTTTAATGTATTAATCAAGTCCATTGTTGTATTAATAGAGTAGTCAGACAAGGCCATTCAAATTTATTAGAAAATTCCTTGATTCACTAAAATTTCTATTCAAACTGATATTTACTTTTAAGAATAAAATAATATATTAGATATTTTTACAGAATATTAAAATATTACAGCCACATACAGATCAACTAATTTCAGATTCTTTATTGTTATTTTATTATAAATATATGTTGTCCTTCTTTCTATATGTATGCTTAACATTACTTTTTTAATAATTACAAACCTAAAAATGTTTTCCATTTTTCTTTAGGAAACCTTGGTTCTTCACGATGTGGTCCAGGCATTTCAATTCTAATAGCCCCATTGGCATTGACAATCTCAATACTCTTGAGATCGTCTTCATCATCTTTGTCTTCATCATCATCTCTAAAATAAAGGACAAAAATATTAATTCTGTAAAACGAGAGAAAGAAAACATTTATAATAAAAGCAATTTGAAAATTATTAATCAAGGATATAAACCCACCCACAAAGGTACTAAGCTACAGTAATAAACAATAAGAGCTTATAATGACAATGCACTAATCATAATTTTTTTATCCCAATGCTTGCAATGCAAACCATCTTCAGGACTAATTATTACTGCACGGAGTACTTGGCAAGAAGTACTCATGCTCCAACATTTTGAAATAGAAGCTGAATGGCATTTTACAGGACACCTTGCGACAGAGTTGGTGGTATGATAAAGAGACGGGCTGAGTCTAAAGAGCTAGTTACTCCCTACTAGTTATGGCTCTTTACAAATACAAACACTCTTCAATTTGTAACAGTGGGTTAGTCACCAATAAATCTGGGATATGTTGTACTTACTGAACCAAAAAGAACATCTTATTTCTCAAAAGTTTAGAAAGTCTGATTTAATTAAGCATTGTTTAATGAAAACCCAAAGAATATCATTCATTTATCCATGGCAAAACATGAGAGGATCCTTTGAATAACATAAATCTGGTACTGCGGGTTCCAGTCCCAACCATGACAAGCTTTAATCAAGAAATAAAATTGCATAGGGTTTGATAATCAAGAACTCAGCACTTACTAAGACCTGTTAAAAATAGTAAGAGAATAAATGCTGCCCAATCCCTTTAATGACCAACCAATCAAATTTAGATGAATGTCACTTTAAGTAATATATCAAGAAATCTATAAACAGATCTATAGATCTAAAGATAAAGATCTAAACATCTCAGGACTGAGAGCTACTTGGTAAGCAACTAAAAGCTATTTACTATTATTTAGATAATAAATAGTTACCAGTTTAAAATAACTTAAAATAAAATTATGAGAGTATGAAGTACCTTGGTGAGGGATGGGGAGGAAGCTATCACAAATGAATAGCTTTCGGATTTATGAAATAACTTTAACTTTTCAATAATTCAGATTTTACATCAAGAATGAAGAGGTAGACAAAAAATATTTTTTTACCTTTGATGGTTAAAATCCACTTGAAACAAAGTGCAAAATTATTCAAAATAATAAACAGTGAAATAGCAGGAAAGTAAAAATAACTTTTTTTGGATAATTCATTTAATTTTTGCTTGATGAATATATTAAATTAGAGAAAGTATTATAAGGAAGTAAACATAAATATTTTGTTTTAAGAAGAAAATAAAACACATGTATTTTGTTAGTATTTCTTTTATTAATTAGTTTTTAGATTGATTTAAAAAATGTTAACCAATTGAAAATAATACATATGATTTAATAAAACTTACTTGGAATTTAGGTTTAATTTGTTCCTAATTTCATACGAGCCTGATTCTTTAATCATAAAGAAGTTCAATCAAGGGTTAAATTTTTTGTAATTGTTCTAAAGACCAAATGATTCTTTCACCAAAAGGGGGTTCAATTAAGGTTAAATTTTTTATAATTGTTCTAAAGGCCAAACATGTACACTTGTTAACCTGGGATCATTGCCATTTTAACAAACTTATTGGAACATTACATGTTTTGTTCTTTGTTGTTGTTTCTCCAATGGTTAACTTGTAAAGTTTTTGGATGGGGAGTGGGAGGATAGGAGTTTTGGCTCAAAATTTAAATTATCCCAGAGTTCATTATTTTATTCATTCAATCCACTACAACAAAATTATAAATATAGCTTCAAAATATCTCTTGATCAATTTGGTCCCTAATGGAAAACATTGGTAAATCAAATAACAACACAGGGATGTGTCAGGAAGCGAGATAAATTGTTGTGAGTTTGGTATTTTTATGTTTTATTGAACATGATATGGCCCTATATTGAGTATAATTGGTAACCCTCTTAATACATTTTATTGAGAAATGTATTGGGATTCAGTATTTTCCAACATTTGTCCCCTAACAGAATTTCATAATGCTTAAATATTTTTATATTGCAGAAAATGCATTCAAATGTGTAAGAAAATGACCTATTGTGATAATTTATTCACTATTTGTGTTATTGTGGAAATTTGTTATTTTTAAGAAAAGTGAAGCTGAAAATTTATCCCATAATTTGTGCAATAAGATAAATGTAAAAATAAAGCAAAGAGAAAAAGTGGAAGTGGATGAGCAACTTTAATTAATCACAAACCTAATGAAATTCAGAATCAAAATTACTTTGACAATAATACATCCTTTCCTTTTTTAACTTTAAGTTTTACATTTAAAATTTATTTTATGTTTTATTTTACACTTAATTGTTATTATTATTGTAATACAACATATCATTATTATTTCTTTCCCAATTTAAAAATAATGAGTGGCCTCAGATCCCATCTGGCTAAAGAAGGAAGAAATAATAATGATAACTATTAAATAATCACTTTAAAATTTATATAAAAATTGTATGTACTCTGACAATTTTTTTAGGAATAAAATACTGAACCAATAGATCTTATAGATAATTCTTCAGAGCAGTTCTGTCAGTGAAGACCTCATCACCACAAGAAAAGATACATTAGTTACAAATTAGTAAAGTATATGTTTGCTAGAACTTCTATATTTAAGCTGTTTTATTCAGTTAATTGGCTTTTCAGTGGCACAATTCAACTGTTAATTAAGAAGTAATGGATAAAAACCTTTATGAACCAAGATGTAGTATGAAAGAGTTATTAATTTAGCACCACACCTTTAGCTAGACAATGTAAATAAATAAAATTTTGATTTTTAACATTTCTGGAGTTGAGGGGTGACTTATTTTTCTGTACAAAAATGGAAGCATGGAAGAAATCAGATGGAGAATGAAAGTATACTTTACAAAAAATATAGATACAATTTCAATTATAACAATTAAAATACTACAATTACATTTATAGAAAGATTAGTAAGTTTGACAAAACTAATTTAAGTACCTGTAGAAGTGAGTGGTGGCCTGAGGGGAAGCCCCATTGGGCCAAGCTCCTGCCCCAGATGAAAGGAGCGGTTGCCGCTGGTAGAGGTCACTTTGTGTCATCCCACCACCTCCCGAGCTGCCTCCTGTTTCACCCCCACCCCCACCGCCTCCACCTCCAACCCCGCCTCCGATGCTACCGTAGTCGTTATGGCCCACACCACTCTTTGTTTCTAACACCATCCTAGAACAGGGAAAATATTTCACTTGAAAAAAAGAGTACTTATTTTTAATAAAATAATGTAATATATTTTATTTTTTGGCTTGTTCAATTCATATATGTTATTTATTGAAGAGAGAGTATTTTATGTGGCATAGCATACATCTTTATTCATTCGAATTATCACCTCTGAAGACATTTAGGCCTTTTTTGTCATTATACTAGTTTAAGAATTAATAAGTTGTTTTATTTATTAAGTCTATATTTAAGCAGCAATAATTAACCTTAACAATTATTAAGGCTAGTCAAAGTAGGTGAATTAAAAAATTTCTTAGCTTCAAAGTAATCAGTAATATAGCATTTTTAACAATTGTGGCTAAATAAAACAAAAAAATTCTTCAAATATTTTATAATGAATTATGAAGAAAAAAATAATGCTCAACAAGAAGCCAGTTTACAGTAACTCAGTAAATGCAAAATTTCCAATTTGCTTTAATTGATGTTCTAGGTTAATTAAAATTTATAATGAAGAACTGAAATTTCTAAGTAAAGAGAAAAAAATTTATTTTATTTTGAAATTTGAATAATCTCAGATTCCAAACAGAAACACTTTGATAAATTAATTACTAAGAGAATCAAACTAACTAGATAAAACAGTATTACATATTGCATACCTTCAAAATGGAACAAAACATAAATACCAGTAGTAAAAGATCCTCAATAAAAATTTAAATAAACAAATGGCAATTCTTGTAAAGGGCCACTTAATAGTGAGTGGAACAGACAAACTTTAGAGAATTTATCTTCATCCCATTCAAACCAGTATGTGCAGGCCTGCTAAATAAGGGCATCAAATAAGTTGTTAGTAGCAATCAAACTACAGAACAAATGAAAAATCCTGAAGCTACCATAGTCTGCTGGCACTAATTGTGGGTGAACTGAACTTGAAAAGGAGATTCTGGTTTATGAATGAGTGAAAATTAACATTAAATTGATTAGTGACATGAATTGTAAGAAATCATTAAAAACTCAGGCAAATTATTTCAATATGTGACATATATCTCCAAATCATTCATAAGTTTTCATATTCACATTGTTCCCATAATTTTAAAACATTTTATTAGTTCTACTTTCATATTTTTGCCATGAAATCATTAATAATAAGTTTTTTTCTGAAACTTAAAACATTAACTAAGTTCTTTGTTTAATCTGGAATGTAAAATATTTTCTTCTAAACATAGAAAATTTATTATCTATAACTGTTTTTCGAACTGTATCACAGCTATCAAAATTAAAACCTTGTGAATAATGAAAATCGAACAATGGGGTCACTCTATATATGTAAATTTTAAATAAATAATGTACAGACAGCAAAAGATAAAGAAGGAAAATCTTCAATTTATAAAATGAATAACATTATTTAAAAAAATGCATACATAAATAGATTATAAAACACAAAAGATAGTAAAATATTATACTGTAGAATAATTTTCAACAATTTGGGATATATTCATAGGAAATAAACTACAGATATCAAACTCAAAAATGAAAACTTAACTCCATCTACTTAAAATTTAATGTTTTATACCCCTGACACATATAATGTAGCAACAAATAAATAAACAAGCAGAGAAAGTTATTCTGAAATAGACTATTTTCTTTAATCAAAAAGGGAGAAACTTCAAATTTTACATTTTATTGACCAAGTTTCCACTATCAATAGCCTGAATTCATAGGAACATCATGAATTCAAAATACATTTTTTTGAGCTAAAAATAAACGCAACAAAACTTTAAGAAAGATAGTACAAGACAGGCCTCAGTTGTCAATTTTTCTTAATGGAATTTGGCCTGAAACTTTTAAATACAAAAAGAAATGCATAGTTTGTTGTTATTACGCAAAATCAGACCAATAGGAAAGGGGATTTACCCCCAATAAATATGAGTGTGCGTGTGTGTGTGTATGTGAGTATACATTTTTTGGTAGCAGGCATAATATTTAGTTTGGAGAATGAAATTCATCGCAATTCAGTAATTGATTTAAAAAAATTATTTATTAAGGCTGGAAAATGTAACAATTAGGTTTGAGGAATTATATGAAAGTTTAGTTTTAATTTACTGGTCTAGAAACCACAATTCTTTTTCTTTTCTCAATAAAATTTGGCCAGTCACCCTCAAATGCAAAAAGAAATACAAAGCTTGTTATTGATTCTAAATCGTACAAATTGGAGTTGAGGGGATTACGGAAAGTTCATATACAAATACTTATTAACTATCTTACTGAGAGAGTTCCCTTAGTTTAGTTTATGATGAGTTTTTATTTTT
Organism: Oncopeltus fasciatus; assembly: GCA_000696205.2. NCBI lineage: Eukaryota > Metazoa > Arthropoda > Insecta > Hemiptera > Lygaeidae > Oncopeltus > Oncopeltus fasciatus. Next base: position 415,933 of record KZ807129.1, read on the forward strand.
AGGTCGATAACAATAGTTTGTCTTCTAAGAATATAAAGTAAAAGTTGTGCAATTTAGTTGACAATAGTTTAAAAAAAAAAAACTATTTTAAAACTTAGTTAGGGCAGACAAAAGTACATTTAAGTAACATTAAACGTTTTCTAGAAATTTTATATATTGCTGAAGACTTTTTTAAAAGTAATTTTATCTTATATCGGATACTAACTGTTTTGAGACACATTGTCGTAACGGTAATGTAAAACACCAAATTCTGTGTGGGTTTCATTGTTTGAAAAATTTGGATAGATTATTTCTATAATCAAATAAACTAAAAATGTCTCTCCACTAATAACCTCTTGGAAGTTGAGACTGGACACATCTCAGCTCACATTCCTTGATTTATGGGATTGAGTTCCAATGAGTTATTTAAGACAACATTTTACATAATCTTGAAAGATAAATAAATGTTCATTCAATTTTCGGATTCTATGTGTGTGTTATTTTTTACATCCCTTTGATGTTTATTGAGACAAATTACAACATTGTATAATTTGTTAATAAAAACAGCCAGCCAATACCATGTGGTATTTGTGGTGATAGGAGCTGAGAACTAGGAAGTCTGGATGGCGGGGGCACGTGGTAGGGGAGAAGTGAAAGGTTGTAAGCGGCCATGGGTAAGTGGCAGACGTCTCAGCAGCTAAATTGAAGACGATTGCCTGTAGTCAGGGCCATGTGCGCAGCAAGAACTCTCCTCATAGCGGGGCAGAACACATGTCCGACTAGCGCCCGGCTCAAGTAGTGGGTGGAACATATTTTTCTTCTCCTGTTTTATTACGTCATAACCATCACTTTCATTAGCTCAGTGGGATTTTTCTCAAAAATATTTAGAAAGTGATATTACAGTAGAAAAAAAAAAAAAAAAAAAAAAAAAAAAAAAAAAAAACTATTTTAAACCTAGTCTAATGGCGGAAGCAGGGGCACTCAAACAAACATCATATAACCAATCGCTTGTAACATCAAGGATGAATTTGTCCAAAGAGCTAATTGTAGTCATTTTTACTCACACAAATGCTGTTTTAATTCGGTCTTAGATGATGTAGCGGGATCATTGCTAATTATCTACTTTTTGCTTAGATATCTAACATCTAAAGCATAGTTCATTTATCATATTCATATCTGGATAATATTTCCCGTTTCTATGTCTCTTATTTTCAAATAATGAAATTTATTGAGGTATGTAATCCCCCACGCTAAATTATCCTCAAGAAATGCACAGGGAGCTAGAAAACAAATTTTACTACCACAGCCAGGAATCATTTCGCGGCTATGGTAGTAAGATTTTCTTTTCTGGCGCTCTGTGCATATCTTCTTACATCTTAAGTCTTTTATATTTTCTACTACCTATATGAAGATTATTTTCACATATTTAGTTTCAGAATAAAACTCAATAATCATATACATTTTACAAAATAAAATTTATCTCCCAAATGACAGAATCAAAAAGGTTTCTTTTAAATCTTACAAAATATCTGTGTTCTTGTAAAAAATCGAGATTAATGCCCTTCAAACATGGTCACGCATTCCATCATGGGAAGAACCTTAGTTTATCCGACGTCATAACCTACACTTGTTTCATAACGTCATTATGGCGCAATCAATCATTTTGTTTGGCACGTCATATTGACGTCACGATGAAAAAAGTTTCGGCGCCGGATACATTAATAAAGTTTATCCACCACAATATCCGGGCTGGAACACACACACACACACACACACACACACACACACACACACACACACACACACACATACACACACACGCACGCACACAATCGGGCTTATTGATACATGAGTATATAATTAAATATGAATTTATAAATACTTGCCCTGATTATTAGCCGTCATTGTCTTTTATGTTGCCCCAATACCGTTTCTAATTACAATCGTTTTTACTATCCTGTAACCGCGAGGTATATGACTAACTATCTACGGTATCTAATAGGTTGGTATAGTGATGTACAGCGGGAACTGCACGAGATAAGTAGATTTCCCATGTTTCATCGAAGAGAGTCATCAAAACAAGTACTGGAGAGGGGGGGGGGGGTTAGTAATGAGTGTATCAGAAGTACGGAGCGGAGTAAAAAGGTTAAAGTCACGACTATCAACCAGTTTTAGTGACTTTTCGTCTACCCAGTGAATATTTGGTTACATAGAAGGTACAGTGTGAAAAGCTGGTATGTAATGCAGTACAACAAGAGAGCCCGTTTGATATGGGAGTGTGACAGTAGCCAAACTCTGTCTGATAGCGCGAGTGGGGAGGTAGGCTAGCTAGCCCAGAAGCCAGGTTTGCCTGAGGTAAATAGGCCACACATTAAAACTGGTAAAGGTATTGATGATGGCAGACAGATCGTCGTGAGGTTACCGTCTCTTGCAGCAATACCAGGAGGAGTGAGCAGAAGAGAATGTGTGCAATACATACATGAAGAATGGTCACCCCCCCACCACGCTCTGTACCAATCATTTTCATTTTCACTAATAGGGTTGTGTTTTTGAGAGAGTAAAAATAAAGGGTCGGACCAAATTTCCATGAAGCTTTCTAATGTACAAACAAGAATTACGAAAAAAGACATTAGAAAAAGAGTAACATGTTTTTATTATGATAACTTTAAACAGTAGATAGCTGTGGATAGAAAAAAAAAAAATGTTTTAGTGTTTTAGCCCTACTCAGTAGTACCTCTCTTCCTACTTTGATTTTCGAAGAATTCCAATTGAATACAGCTAGCTATTGAGGTTGTGTCAATGAGAGATGCTTCCAATTAAACACCAATAGTCAGTATATATATATATATA
>KZ807129.1:427765-445386 GCA_000696205.2 Oncopeltus fasciatus
TATATATATATAAAAGGCTCGCTCAACATTCGAAATTACATAATTAAATAAATTTTAGACAATCACATTTTACACCTCTACATTTTTTCGTAACACTAATAATAACATAGCTATGAAGATTTTAAAATTATTTTCTTCCTCTAACTATACATATTTTTTTTAATTACATTTATTACAGCATTATAAGTTATGATTATTACTTACAGGTCTTATGAAGTATGCCTCGAATTCATATTATCTAATCAGTGTTAGTCCGAGATATATACAATGCAAGTAGAAGGGTTGAAGGTTCTATCTATTGAGTATTGAAAAAAATAAAAATAAAGAGCCTAATTCAATTTTGACTTTTCGTATTAATGGATGTGGTTGTTGATAACTTACGAGATAAGGATGAGGGTGGAAGGACTCACAGATAGAATGAATACCGGTTATTATCTTTTTTACTAGGGGAAATAACAAGTAGAGTATAGTAGGAGGGAAATATTGTTTATTGACATTTTTTTTTTAATGAGAAGCAAGCATTAAGAAATATATTTAAGAATACATCTAGGAGGATTGACAAGCTTCACCTTTCCCTCTAATTATGGTGACCTTATCCGATTTATGGCGATAAATTAGTCTTTTATTATTCCTTCTTATCTTTTAATGAAAAAAAAAAAATGGAAATGGGATATCTGTAAAGATAATAAGGCTACTCTACTACATGACAGAGGAAAAGTCAGATTATGGGAACTATGATATATATATACATATAACTCAACAAGGCCTACCATTGCCCCTAATGGTGCCGAATTGTACCATCCTCAATTTATTAGATAAAATTCAATAGAATAATTGCAAAACAGATATCTTACTTAAAAATGCTGAACCATGTAGCTGTCAAAAGCCCCGCATTATTATTAGCAGTATGTATTGTGTTGGCTATCCTCAAGGTTATTGGGCTAATGGATGTATCTGGCAAGATTCCCACGCATCTGCCATGGGCGGGTGGTAAATACTTTTGGTAACTGCCAGAAAACATTTCGGTGACTAATGGTCTCCAAATGTGAGATCCATATTCATTAGGCCAGACTTCAGTGACTCTTTCAATGATATCACTTAATACTGACTAGTGAGAAACCACAAGATGTTTGGTACTTTTTTTTTTTTTTTTTTTTTTTTTTACATTTGCTGTGTAATCCTCTAGAATGTATTTTATTCATAATGAACTCTATGAAAATTCATTATTTATGAATATTTGATAAATTGATAAACAACGTAATTAGGAACTTTTGATTGAACTATAACAAGTTATCAATTATTCAATCAACAGTTACTAATTAGCCTGTTCCTAATTAAGTTTAAAATAAGTTATTATTTTAAATAGTCAAATGTTTCTGGTTGATTTGTCTTTAGCTCGGTTTTCTTTAAATCAATAAAAATGAGATTATATTGTTAATTTAAAAAGTGTAAATTTTGTTACATTGTAAGCTCTCCAGATCCCTGTAAATGCCTAAGAGAAAATACAGTATTCAAAAGGAGAGTTTTATTGACCGTAGATAATACTATTAGATGTTTTTTTGTTGGAGTTGGGTCAAGGTAGGCCCAAAAAAATTCAACTTTAGAAATATGTTTTTTTATTTTTTTTATTATCTTATGCCTCGATAATTTTATGAGAATCGGGCGGATAATTTAAAAAAATACATATTTTTAAAGTTGTATTTTTTNCACTACTGACACACCATACGAGAGCCTATTCATTCACACTTTAATAACTCTTACCGCATACTGCCCACCTTTCTTCTGTAACACCTGTGTGTCCTCCCCGCAGCACAATACACTGATTGACTGCCATCAACAGAGAAAAAAATGTATTTTCCCTCCCACATGAAATAAACCTATAATTCATATTTCAAGTAGTCATTATATTACAATATGACACTTGTAAATAACATAGTTTAGTCTTTGTTATTTGCTGATTTGAAAAACTATCACTGTCAATAATTTTTCTGTATTTTAAACATGATAGAGAATAAAAAATTAAATCTTGTTTAAACTTGCCTTTAAAAAGAAAAAAAATAAATAAATAAAAATAAATAAAATAAACGAAGGGGGGGTTTCAACAAAATAATCTATGCTGTTACAGACAGTTGAGTTCTGGCCAAACTTGGAGGTCCTGGCAAATCTACACTTAGTTCACCCCAAGTATGAAAAGTCAGGAACTGTATAAGATAAGCAGATTTTCCACAAATTTTACTGAAATAGACATAACTAAGAGTGAATTTCATTAACAAGCCAAAGAGAACGATAACAGTGAAAGTATATTCACTAAATTTATACAATAAATGCAAAACAACAGAATAAAAATAATCTTACTACCTCAGGCTTTTAAAAAAATCTTACTACCTTTTACATTTGCAAATTTATTTTTTAAATACGCATTTTTCGTTATAAGTATAGGAAATTTGTATTTTACACCTATAATATTCTTTAAACATTTTTGTAACTCAAATAACAACGAAGATATTGGTATATTTATTTGGGTCCTACTCAATCAGTACTCCTTTCTTTCATTTATATTCAAGTAAAAATAAATACCTTTAAAAATTTGCAAAGAAAAACTAAATACCGTATTTGATTTCTATATTATAAAAATCTAAGGACCCGCTCAACATTCGAAATTACATTCTCAAACATCTTTCTTAATGTGAGTTTGTATAAAAAATATTATAATGTAATAAGAACATTACCTTTTACATCTAATTTTTTCCATATATTTTTTTCGTAATGCTAGTAATAACGAAGATTATTTACAAATAAATTAAAAAATAAATAAATAAAGTTGAAAGTAAATCATGATTATTGTATTTCTACAGCCCTGAAGATGGCTTACAATGTAAGGTTATCCTTTATGAAATATAAATAATAGTTTATTTTATTTTTAATACAGTTTGTTATGTTCTTTCTAGGTTACCTTCACAACCATCGGCGTCCCGGCACCAATTAGCCATTAAATAATAAGAAATGAATAATAAATTATCACATATATAAGAGTTTTAAAAACTGAAGTGGCGCGAAATAGTGCCTGCTTCATCAATAAGCCATCCAGATATCTAAGAAATTATAACTTTTTTAATTAATCGAAGAAGAACATACATTTTTATTTATTTATATAAATTTGACATTTAAAAACGCTAATGTTCCCCTACGAAGAAATATACAGAGGCGTATGTATGCAGGACTGAGAGGAATTGTATTTATTGTAAAAGGTCAAACAACAAATAAATAAAACTATAAAATCGAATACATATATATAAGGAGGATAGATGACTCGGCAGGGGAAAAGTGATTGCTTACAAAGTAAATACCAACAAGCTGGGAGCTTACTAACCTCTGGAGAATGTACCTATACACAAATGGGGCAGAGTTCATGCCCCAATACACGTTTCAACCCCTACAGGAGGAGCATTTAAGTAGTACACTGGGCTAAAACAACCCTCTTATTACTTCATTTGTTGTTAACATATGCATATAGGGGTTTGGAATCTTAAGGCAGGAGGAAATTTTGATTTTTATGTTTAGGAAATATTTGTATTATAATTATAACATACCGACACATTGTTAAGTAAAAATTGGGATTGATACAAAAGAAATTAAGATATATAGTTCAAAGACAGTTGCTCGTTAAGATTTCTTATACGACATATAGTAAAATATTCTCAACGAATAGTATCTATAAAATACAAACAAAATATCTTACCCTGACTGATTATTTATGAAGAATTTTACATGTTTAAACAATTAGGATGGATCAAAAATAAATTCTTAAGAAAAGTAAAAACTTATTTACTATTTTACGCATTTTTTTTCAATGACGTCTTTATTTCCACATTAATTAAATAAAGTTGAGAGTGGTGTCATTGATCACCTTCTCTCCTTATGTGATTGTTATTGAATGTTATTTTTATTTAAACAGAATTTAATAAATAAATACCAGTTAAAAATAAATAAAGACTCAATAGTATTCAAAAGGAGAGTTTTTTCGACCGTAGATATCATTCTTAGATGATTTTAGTTGGGGTTCGGTCAAGATAGATAAAAAAAAAATACAAATTTGAAAAAATTGTTTTTTTTTAAAAGATTATCTGACCACGTTTCGGCTTACATTGTAAGCCATCTTCAGGGTTGTAGAAATACAATGGCATGAGAATACAATAATAATTGGAATTAATATAATAGAGAATTGCAATAATATAATGTGATATCAAGAGTATGAATGTAGAACGCTATGTAGGAGAATTTAGAAAGATTTTGAAAAAACAATTTGAAAAAAACCATGAGAAAGAAGAGAACAAAGTGCACTAGTACTGACTATGTACGACATAGGCCAGGCTTGGGGTGTACTTACGACGAGGAAGGGGGCAGGCTGACATCCTGTTGCTCCAGATCGTATGTCATGACAGGGAAGAAAGGTCCATGGCAGAGCTGAACACTCACAGTCGCACAGACACACCGAGAGACACACGCGCGGCGGGCAACTTGGGCACTGCAAGCTGGCGCTAGAAGGGATCGGACGGCGGGGTGGGGGAACCGCCAGATAACGGGAGGGGTTGGGGGCTGGCTCCCGGCACCATCAATGGCACCCACTCCTTACTGACCACAAAGGTGCTTCGAGTCCGCCAGGTCGGTCAGTACGCATGTTGAATGTGTTTCAAGGAGAGCGCCACCAACAACTTCCGGATTCCACGTACATTGGACTTCCATAACTATCTAGTCAGGGGAAACTGAGTTGGCAAGTGGGTTTGGAGTCTGTGACGACAACATAATGCTTAGTTCGATCTGCCTAACCAGCCCACGAATTTTTTTTTTTTTTTTTTTTTTTTTTTCAATGGGGTTGAGGGAGATCCCACAAAATGATAAGGAACCAACATCTGTAGAGAAAAAAAACACACACAATACAGGAGCTGCTTAAACTAAACAAGATTTCCGTTATTCTGATTTGTGAATGGGCTACATAAATATTTTTTATAAATTGCTAATCAATGTTTCAATTTTTTGTTTACTCAATAAAGTGTTATTAATGGGAGTTTAAAAAAGGGTGGCAACCTGTAGATAGCCCCTCCCTCCAATGACCCTAAGTGGTTGCAAGGGAGGCTAACCCAAAAAAAAAGAAAAAAAAAAAAAGTATCACAATGAATGGTTGAATTCTGCATACAGGCCTCGATAGCTTTATAATACACCAAACTAATAATAATAACAAAACAAATATCTCATATTCAGAAGTAAGAACATTTTTCAATGCAAGATCGCTACGATGCCTTGGAAAGAGTATGGTTTGATGAACACATCATACTTGTAAGTCTTCCAACCAGTCGTGGTCCAGCTAACACTCTTTCATCGGTAATTGAAACAAGAGTAATGCCTTATAAAAGATAATGATAATCAATAGATTAGGTTAGTCAAAGACTTATTGTTCAAATAACAGCGTATTTAGATAGGTATGCAGTAAAATAAATAAATTAAAGATAAAAGCGGCGAGTGTAATAAATGAAAAATGGTCACAGACCTCCAAAGTTCTCTCAGCTAGTGAAAAATTATACAAATTGGGAAATATAATTCACAGCCGGCAATTATATAGAATGAAAAGAAAATAATAGGATAGTTCACATTTTATAACAGCCGAAGGTTTCCCAAGTTTAACAGTATTAATCCTCGCCAGCAGAGAAGAGAAAATGAATAATGAATAAGACACATCCTTGGGTAGAGAGGAACAAAGTAGGTTTACCTTCAATGAACAATTTGACAGGCAGTGTACGGCATTTTAAAAGCGAAGACAGACTGGTATTACAAAGAGATACACAATTCCCAGGCCAGAGAAGCACGAGGCTTCATGTTCAAACGTAAACAGGTTTTACGCGATAACCCATTGTTTAACATTTTATAATGTGAGTCTTCCCTTAAAAGTATTATGGAAAATGAGTGCTGTAAAATTACATTCTACACCTATTATGTTCAGTGACCTTTTTTGTAACTTAAATAATAACGAAGATATTAGTATATATATTTGTGTCACCTGTTAACCCCTACCTCTTTTTCTCCATCAACTTAAAGTAAAAATAAATGCCTTTTAGGATTTGCAAAACAAAACTAAATATCGAATTTGATTTCTATATTATAAAAATAAGAGGGCCCGCTCAACAATCGAAATTACATTCTTAAATATCTTTCTTGATGATAGTTTTTGTAAGAAATATTATAGAATGTAAATGTTATAACATTACATAAATATTATTTTTTTTATGGTATTTAATTTTTAATAGTGCAAAGGAACAGAATAAAAAATCTAACTGTCCCAGCCAGGACACGAACCTGGATCTCCTGCTATCCCAGCCAGGACACGAACTTGGATCTCCTGCCTAAGAGAACAAAGAGAGTATAATGTATGACCACTAATCTTAGCTCAGGGCGGGAAAGAAAAGTGGTGGGAAGCCATCACCTATCATAGTTACAGTCGTAAATATATTCCTAAAAAAAAAAAATAATCACTCAATAAATTTGAGGCACTTTTACTCAATATTAAATAAATCTGGCAGGTTCCCACTCAAAACAAAACTTAATAAGATCGATACCCGCAAAGCATTACATAAATAGTGAGTATTTAGTAATTACATTCATAAATATTTTTTGGAATAATTTATTTTTAGTACAAATGTTATAGAACATAAACGATAAAAAATTATATTTTAAACTTATAATATCCTACAAACTTTTTCGTTACTTATATAATAACGAAGATATTACGATTATAAATTTTGATTTCGATCAAAATAACACCTTTTCATCATGCAATTACAACAAAATGAACTCTTTCAGAGGTTTGAAAAAAAAAAAAAAAAAAAAAAAAAAACANAGTATATATTTGAAGTGATATTCAAATAAAGTGTAGGTATTTTTTTTAGAAAGAAGTACAAAGTATAAGCTTAAAAAATAATCAGGAATGAAAAGAAGCATTAAGGTGAAAAATTTAAAAATAATTTTATGTAAGATACTAAGTCACATTTTAACTTAGATTTCTTCTTTCTTCGCGTTTCTTCCTCCATAATTTATACAGTAAAATGGTTTAAGTTTTTCTATCAAAATGCTTTTATTTAAATTTCATATGAGGTGTAATTAATAAATGTACTCTTATATTTATGCTAATATTTTTACAATTTGAACGTCTAACAAATCTTTTGCAATTCTGAGTTACAACTTTAACCCTCAGATTTTAATTTAAAATTTACTATTTTATTCCTTTTAATATGAATTTTATAATTTAATATTTAATTATTCATTTTAAACTAAACAAATTATAACATGAATTATTCATTTTTAACTTTTTATAAAATATAGTAATTGCATATGATTACGGACCATATTTTTTGGCTTCTCGTATTCAGGATAGGTGAGTTCTAATGAAAAATTTCGATAGTTGGATTATGGTTAAATTAACTCTATTTTCTTCAGGCAAATCTGCTGAAACATTATCCATTGGATCTTGACTCATGTCAACAACCATGAATAGGTTATGGTCGTATATATTCTCCATATTTCTCATTCAACATACATCATTCTTGAATCAAAATGACATTCTGGAAGCAACCACTCTTACCTTGGACATAACACTGGGCAGTTTTTATTCCTGGATGAAAGCCTGCACAAGACGGGATTCAAACTCTTTAAAAAAAAGATCTAGAGATTGACAAATGCATTGTTAAACATTCAGTAATTAATGCTCTACAATGAAAACCAATCATACCGAAAGCCCACTCTACCTATATGTTGAAAAAAAGACGGGAGGAGATAGTCGGGGGTTCGGTAAAAGTTTTATTATCGGATAAAAACAAATTGGTGAACCAATATGGTTAGTACCCCAGCAACCATAGGTTAGAACACGTAATTCGTGACTCTCTTCTCCCTTCGTTATCGCCATAGCCCTGAAGAAGGCCTGAAATTCTGGCCGAAACGTTGGCAAAACTAAAACCATATTAAACAATAAATGCAAGGGAATATAATTAAAAAAAAAAAAATCTAACTCTCAGAGGTTAGAATAAATGATAGAATAAAAAATATCGAACCTCGATCTTCTGCTATCCGGATCAGCTTATTAGCCAATTGCACCACCGAGACTAGCAAGATAACTTATTAAATTCCCCGCTCTCCTACCGGGAGGCTAAACCTCTGAGAAGTTAGATTTTTTTTTTTTTTTTTTTTAATCCTATTCCCTTGTATTTATTGTTTAAAAATAATGTGTGATTAAATACCACAACAAAAATAATATTCCTAAAACCATATTGGTACACCAATTTGTTTTTATTTAATAGTAAACCTCTGACCTAACCCTCCTCCTGATCATCAACGGTCAACCAACATCCCATGCAAAAAAAATTTTTTTTTTCTATTTAAAAGAAATTTACTGCCTCCCCATTATATTGTATCTTACCTCAAAGTTCTAAGGCACCTGAGTTTCAGCAAAACCAAATATGAGACAAATGTTAAAATGGGAAGGATGGGGGAACCCGGACTGAACAAGCATAAAACAACAGAAAGTCAGCAGCAATAGGTCACTGAAGCACAAAATTTATTATTAAAATAATTTCAAAATCACAGTTGTCAGTGAAAACCATAAAAAATGAAAATGTTAATACTGCATTTAGTTTTCAACAAAAATAGGCTCATTCGGTCTGACAAGAGATGAACAATGCGCGCAAATAGAAAATTTAAAATACGTTAAATAAAATAACATATATATATTTATAATTATAGTATACAATTTAAGATAAATGCTAAGGGGTACTCCTTGTACCATATCCCAGCTTTAGACAACTACCAACAAACAAATGCAATATGTCAGTAGGTGACCTGTCAGTGTGACACTGTAAAGCCTCAGTGTGAATGTCAGCCCCAGCGAATGAAGTTTCAACGTTCTTCTCAATCTCCCATGGGTATACTTGAACAAAATCAGCTGAGCATGACTGCAATGGGAGAATACGTTTATAAATTTACTCGAGAATAAATTAATACCACTGAAATTGGTACTTAACTCGAGTAAATACCAAGTTCGAGGAGCTCCAGGGTGGCTGCGGGTTCAAATCCCGCCCTGAGTAAACTTTTATCGATAAATAAAAGCATGTCCTTAGCCATGGATGTTTAGAATGGGATATCAATGATTCACCCTCTCTTTATGACCCTAAGTGCCGGAAAGGGAAGCTAACACTTAAAAATAAATAAATAAATAAAAAAGCTCAAGAATAAGTCAAATGCTTTTGTATAATCAGAGAAAATGCTCAATTTTAATCAACAAAGAAGCAGATCTATTAATTATTAAAATGTGATTTTTGTTTTCTACTTCCGATAGTAGAAATAGACAGATATTTTGGGCCCTTCGCCTTCCATCAAGAACTGAAACACCACTGTATGAATTGAGGGTGATTATCAGCTCTTTTAGGCTAATTTACTCATTTTAATTAAATTGAATATTTCGAGCTTTTAAATCATTTGAGGTTCTAAAATTAGTAACCTAATGGAGTACTAGATCCAATAAATAATTGGAAAGATCTCTCTAAAGATTATTTGCAAAATAAATTCTAGACAGAGGACTGTCCAATACTACCACAGCATTCAACCCCGAAAACATACTCATTTTCGTACACTTACATTTCTAGTGGAGTACATTTGTCACTGTAACGCGGCGCTCGCAGAATGTTCTCGTAGTAGTGGGGCGATAGGGAAAAGCGAAGTAGGATTGATTTGAAAACCCACGGAAAGATCATGTTTCGAAAGTGACCGGGCGACAAGGAATCCCGACAAAAAAACTGACTAGACCCTACGTCCTACCTACTTGGCAACTGCAAATATTGATTTATCTTAACTACATCTGATAAGTGCGTTATGCAACTCCAATGAGATAAGATATTTATTCTGCAAATTAGCTCTACAACTGCCAAGTCAAAACGGAAGTATGAATTCTTTGGGACAAGTGGTTTTATAACCCCAGGCAATGAGAGATCAGTGCCAAGCTGTGGGTCAACTCTACTCCCTCGATGCATTTCAATGTTAACTGAAGTGGGTTCCAAATAACAGAAGTAAAGCCACAATAAAATTTATTAGGAGTCCTATGTAAGTGGAGTAGGGTCATATTTTTAATGATATTATAACATTCACTATTGATATTGTTAAGGACTAAGGAAGTAAGTGGCGTGGGGACCAGACTTGTACGGGAAGGGGACAATTGAAGAATAAAACATGTTTCCTTTGATCCCTTGAAAGGGAAGCAGGCTTACTTGTAAATCCGATGAGAACTTATAGATTCTTCGCGAAACTTCCACGAAATTATAGCAGCTCGCCGAGTCAGGTATAAGTCAGTTTCCGTGGCAGGCAGCGTCGGGCTGGGCGTGGCCTTTGCCGTACCGGCAACAGCGAAGTTATAAGTGACAGAGACTAACAAGATATATAGAGGCCTTATAGTAAATGAGCATATTTTATTTATTTGTGAATATTTTTTATAGACATACTTGGAAAAGTGGAAATAATACTCACATTACCATAGAAAGAATGGCGGTAGCAGGTGTTATCATAATGGCTTGCGGCACGCCAAGGGGATTGAGCTAAGTTATTGGTCATTATATCAACGATTTAATATATATTTATGGTTAATATATACGAACCTACAAGAAAATCTGCGTTGACGAGTGCGTTGTGCAGGTGGGACACAATTCAACAGTAGCAGTTTTTTTTGTTTTTTTAAACTTTCCTGGGCGAAACGGGACATAAAATATTTACATAAGAAAATAAAGTTAATTTCCATTATCAGTAAAATAGGAACATTAGTGGTGAGGATTTGTAAAATAGGAGGTGAATAAAATCAGCATTAGCGTCGCAGGTGACTCGACAAGAGATTTAATCAAAAGAAAAAACAACATAAAACAGATATTAATTACAAGTTAACAGTGATTAAGTAAAAATGAAGAGTTTATACCGTAGTGATTATGAGTAGAAGTTTTTTTGTTGGGGTTTGGTCAAGGTAGATCCAAAAAATACAAATTTTAAAAAATGTGTACTTTTTTTAATTATCTGCCAACATTTCGGCTTACATTGCATGCCATCTTCAGGACTATCATGAAGGAGGGAGGAGACGTGTTGACCCCTGGATCGAGTGTTCATGATACTTCATTCATTCAGTCATAAACATTTGATCCAGGTGGCAACACGTCCTCTCCCTCCTTCATGATAGCCCTGAAGATGGCTTACAATGTAAGCCGAAGCGTTGGCAGATAATTTTAAAAAATACACATTTTTTAAAATTTGTATTTTTTGAATCTACCTTGACCAAATCCCAACAAAAAACATCTATTCATAGTGATTAAATAAGAGTATGGGTGTCGCATGAAGACCATGCAGACTCCCAGGAATATCGCCCGATAACCGAAAACCAACCCCAAATTTTAATAAAACACCCTAAAAGCCACAATGTTTGTTTTTAATGGGGTACTCCATCATACCTCCTCTGTATATCACACCCTCTCCTTTGACAATTGAATCCTTTAGAAAATTTGATCTTGCCAAACCTGAGACTCAAACAATTCTCTCACTGTAGGTAGAGATAAATTTGAATAGCGACATGGGATTTTGTTGTAGACGATAAACGTGTAGAATGGAGAAAGACAAATTTTCAATTTAAGCGTAATTTTCTAAAATCAGCAAAGATAATAAAACTGCGTTTGAATGGATTATGATAAGGATTTTATTAAGAAATAAAAATCAGATTCCATCAGTACATCGCATTAATATTAGTAATAAATAAAACTGCCTTTGATTATTTGTAATAGGAAGCAGTTGGTTTATAATTATTCTTTCTCATATGTTTGGGAGACAAAATACAGAGATGATATTATGGGATTCCACTAAATTAACTTTGTTAGAAATAATAAATGATTCATATTATAATCTTCAGGAAAAATTTGCACAAATCAAGTTCTATATACTGATGAATACAATTATATATATATATATANGCCTTTAAAAAGAAAAAAAATAAATAAATAAAAATAAATAAAATAAACGAAGGGGGGGTTTCAACAAAATAATCTATGCTGTTACAGACAGTTGAGTTCTGGCCAAACTTGGAGGTCCTGGCAAATCTACACTTAGTTCACCCCAAGTATGAAAAGTCAGGAACTGTATAAGATAAGCAGATTTTCCACAAATTTTACTGAAATAGACATAACTAAGAGTGAATTTCATTAACAAGCCAAAGAGAACGATAACAGTGAAAGTATATTCACTAAATTTATACAATAAATGCAAAACAACAGAATAAAAATAATCTTACTACCTCAGGCTTTTAAAAAAATCTTACTACCTTTTACATTTGCAAATTTATTTTTTAAATACGCATTTTTCGTTATAAGTATAGGAAATTTGTATTTTACACCTATAATATTCTTTAAACATTTTTGTAACTCAAATAACAACGAAGATATTGGTATATTTATTTGGGTCCTACTCAATCAGTACTCCTTTCTTTCATTTATATTCAAGTAAAAATAAATACCTTTAAAAATTTGCAAAGAAAAACTAAATACCGTATTTGATTTCTATATTATAAAAATCTAAGGACCCGCTCAACATTCGAAATTACATTCTCAAACATCTTTCTTAATGTGAGTTTGTATAAAAAATATTATAATGTAATAAGAACATTACCTTTTACATCTAATTTTTTCCATATATTTTTTTCGTAATGCTAGTAATAACGAAGATTATTTACAAATAAATTAAAAAAACAAACTTCACTCATGGGCTAGGCGACGACTGATACTGGACAGAAAATGTAGAACCTGAATTGTACAAATTGGCATGTTATGGTTAACAATTTCCAAACTTTCAACCTGATTTAAAAAAAAATGTATTAGTAGTTTGTATATGAAATCTATATTTCTCTTACAGAGCTCTATAAAATTATAAGGAGAGGAGATTTTTATTTTTGTCCTATAAACTTCTGTAGAATGGAGGTAATTATTCCCTATTAAATCAATAATTATACAAAAACAATACAAAATCGTTAGGAGAGGCGCATGGTTGTATTTAGGAATTTAGCAGTGAATGAGGGCGGTTTTCCACTGGCACAAGGTGCTTCACAACTAAGACAATCTCTGGGGGGTGGGTTTGAGCAAGGTGCAGGGACCGCTAAAACTTTCACAATCTGCGTATCAAATGGATCTGGTGCGGTTAACTCCCTCGGGCCAGGCCTGCGGCTGCATCCATCAGTGTTGGGAAAGGCCGTCAACCGTCGTCATCAGCTGGCTCTCCCGCCGACGGAGGAGGAACGGCGAGGAGAGACTTCCGATGGGACACTCAAGATGGGGGCATAGTGGTAATGGCTGAATTACATCTTAGCTTGGGCAAGTAGTAGAAGACGAAAAGAGAAATGCGTCGAGTCCAGTGAGCATCGAATGGTTGGAGGATCGTTGGCCGTCGAGTCTTTAGCTGGAGAAGTTAGTCAGGTTTTCGGCCAGGATCAGATAAATGAAATACTCCAAAATTGTTGGATAATTATTTTATTATTACCAATAGTGACAGTGGATGTCTAGAGAGATCGCCGAGGGAGATTTATAATCACATATCATCTTTTAACTGACAAGTTAAGTCCAAACTTTGGCAATAATAAAATAATTACCCAACAATTTCGGAGCATATTATTTTCTCTTGATCCCGTTCGCGTGAGCGTCACAATCGGACAGACCCTCCTCCATTCGATGACTATGGTTCTCGATCCCCGCCCAAGTCCGGAGAATGAGTCTTCCGCGGGGCTATTCTTGCCGGGATGAGTCAGCGGGATGAGTGACGTCAGAGCCAGCTCTCCCTCTTTCCGACTAATTCAGGCAGATCTGGGATCGATGGCGACATCCCCTCGTCAAATATTTACTGCGTCTGTCCCCCTGACCTCTTGGCAAGAAGACCTTCACTCCAAGCCCAGCTAGGCTAACCCTATCCCGCAACATGTGTACGAAATTAAGACTTGTTACTTCATCACGTACGGAGGAGATCTTCCAGAAAAAGTGCTGAGGCTAATATTGCACCAACCTGACTCCACAGATAACAAGTTCAAATGGAGAATTTCTTGACAGTATATATTATTGTTAGATGTTTATTTGTTGGGGTTCGGGAAAGGTGGATTCAAAAAAATCAATTTAAAAAAATATGTATTTTTAATTATCTGCCAAAGTTTCGGCTTATATTGTAAGCCATCTCCAGGGCTATCATGAAGGCGAGAGGGGACGTCGTGCCGCCAAGATCGCCCTATCGCCTTCACGATAGCCCTGAAGATGGTTTCAATGTAATCCGAAACGCTGACAGACAATTTAAAAAAAAAATTTTTTTAGATCTATCTCGTCCTAACCCCAACAAAAAACATCTAATCATAGATAACAAGGCGTGGTTAACCGAAGATATGTTAATAAGTTATAATGCGATTGAGAGTATTTTAATTTCTGTTTAGTTCATTAAAATAAGTCGTATTGCAAATGTACAGGACAAAATGAAACCGAGGTTACAATAAATGATTCAAAGTTACACAAATATGTAACTGTTTCAACACAGGATTCTGGATCGTTTCTTACTCCCTAAAGATTTAATTCAATTTTTCTAACTCTTTTTTAAAATTGTAACTTTCTTCAAATTCAAATGGTTAAAGTAGATAGAATGATGCATAAAAAATTAAAAAAAAACTCCAAGGTGGGCATGACAAGCATGCAAGAAAAAGATTACTCAACTTCTAGAATTCAGAGAGATCATTGGTTCGTTCCGAGAATGAATGTAGCACATCAGTAATTTAGCAAGCATTCTATTGTTTTCAGACACATATATACATTTATAATTTCTTAAAATAATTCCTGCTGCATTATATGTATTGTTACTTAAATTATTTTTAAATTCAAAGCTGTAATTTATATAAACGCACATAATAATACAGCTGGAATTATTTTAATAATTATAATTATATGAAAACAATAGCATACGTGCTAAATTACTGGTAAGCTACATTCATTCTCGCAACGAACAAATTATATTTATAAATATTTTATTTGGTTGTGGTTTTTTATAACACGTAAATGTTAAACAATTAATGAGAGGGAACAGAATATAAAAAACTATCTGTCCTCGCCAGGAATCGAACCTGGACCCTGCTATCCGGGCCGGTATGCTAATAAATCCATTACACCACAAGTAACTACCAATGCTAATAAGCATACCGACCCGGATAGCAGGAGGTCCAGGTTCGATTTCTGGATAGATAGTTTTTTATATTCTGTTCCCTCTAATTAATTGTTTTCAATTATATTTCTGAATTCTAAGAGTAGAGTAATATTTTCTTTGCTTGCTGTTGCATGTTTTTGTGCCCGCCTTATATATATAATTTTTTAGTCTGCAATAATATTATATAGTCTTGTAGGGCATCCGGCAGATGCATCTGGGGAATTAAAAAAAAACCCGTCATTTGTTGATAATTAGACTATTAATAATGAATTTTCAACACATACCTTAATAAAATGAACAAAAATCCTCATCATTATTATCTATTTGTATAAAGGACTAGGTCATATTACAAGGAGCTTGGTGACAAGGAGGTTGGTATAACCAAACAACATGAATATTCGGTGAAAACTCGATTTACAATTTCTTCTCGATTACTGTACTCACTTAAGGTAAATTAGAAATTAAAAAGAGCTGTAAAAATGAAATTATTTATAATTGTACTTATTTATAAGTAAAGACGAATAATAGGGAGGGGTTATTAAGTTTCACTTAGTACTTAACAAAACTGAAAAAGTACTTTTTGTAATTGTGTGAAAGGTAGAACTTTATCGAGAATAGAAAATTAAAAAAACAAACTATTTCAAATTTAAATTTTTTTTCTTCTCTTCCAGCGGGACGAAAACAAATTTTTCACGCGGAATTACAGTAGAGGCCAAACCGTTTAGATATAATTTCTTTATGGCTTTCAGATTGAATAACATCAAAGACGATAATATCTTGATAGGTGACGGCAATAAAGCCGAAGGACAGAAATAAATGAGAGTATTGCGAATTTATAAACAATTTAACAAGACGAAAAACTCCTGGGTTTCGAGGAGCTCCGAGGGTATTATTTAGAAGAGCCGGTTGATTTTCCCAAAGCTCATGGTGATAGCGCCAAAACAGACGCCTATCTCTCATGCGTGTGTCTCTCTGACACATTTGTTCTGAGGTTATCTCGTGTCTGGAGTAATTCATAAACAGCTTCTGGGGAATCTGGACTTCACAGGAATCTTCCTGTGACTACTGCTCCATTCTGCCTGTGTTACACTTCCTAAAACCAGCTACTCAAATGTCAGACACTGGGGTCATGGCTTCCACGTCATATCATTTACTACTAATTCTGGAAAACCAAGTTTATGTCATTCATTCATTTATTTCATGAACAAATAGTTTCAAGTACGATGTATTTTTTAAAATTATTTTTTAAATTAAACTTTATTAGTAATTACATTCTACATATTTTCACAATATAAATTAATTTTAAAGAANAATGAATTTCGTGTCTATATTTTGTGAATTGCACGAAACTAGAAATATATACAAATAATTATATACACATGTATTTATATAAATATAAAAACAATTTTTCTATGTGTTAAAATTTAACAATATTTACAATTGTTTCTTTTGTTCGTTTTCTTTTATTGTTTTTAAGAAGTGTTGGCAATGAGGAGGTCACGCGGACATTTCCTATTCTGGCGACATGGTGGATTGTCAGGATGGGTAATACTGGATAGAGTTTGGGCTAAAGGATTGGGATGCATGGAAAGGACAGAGTGGAATTTATTAAAACGGGTTGTAATGATGTCTTTAGCTAAAGGGATTTCAAGGTCATTGTGGAGTGAGGAGTTTTGTGACGCTACTGCGTCTCTATGATTCTGGACGATGTTAAATATGAAAGATAAAAATAGGCACATTGATAATGTACAATGTTATTACTAACGATTTCTGATTTTAAAAATATACATAATAACTATTTACATATTTTCACAACGAACAAACTAGTTTTAAACGATAAACTACTTGTTGAGTTAGGTTAGTTGTTCATAAATAGGTCCATAAATATTATCTTCAATTATTTCCATAGAAGAAACATCCACCATGTAAGAACTAAATTAACATAATAGATTTCTCATAATTCATTAAAAATACGCATAAATAAATGCAAACATTAATTTTAGGGGGCCCGGATAGCCGAAGGGTCTGTCAATCCTGGCATTGGATCCAGCCACTGGATCCCGTCCTAGGCAAGCTTTTACGAAATAATAATGATCGCTACAAATAGGGTGGCTTGCTGTAGATAGCTGCCTCCCCACCCCCTCCAAGATCCTGTGCAGTAGAAATGGACGTTAAATAAAAATATAAAGAATAATTTGATTATACAACAAAATGTAGGGCATATCCTTCATGAGAGTGTAAAATAATATATATGTATAACACAATGTGCGTTTATGGATGTATTTGTACCTTCTATATACAACTTGTATCTACAATAGTGCGGTTCACTACGACAGCGTTTTTTT
>KZ807129.1:445434-456997 GCA_000696205.2 Oncopeltus fasciatus
TTTTTTTTTTTACTTAAGTCAGCCTTAAAAGCGTCTTTTTATTTTATTTTTTTTAGTCCATTTTAGCTTTTAAGAACTAATAAATGCCATTTACAATTATCTTCATCTTTCATAAAAATCGAGACATCTATTTAACATACATTTTTCATTGTGTTCCGTTTTATATTTTTCCTTCAGTCGATTATCCTCTTGTCTAAAAAGATATGCCGATATCATGTTCAAGTATATAACATGATATTTATGACCTATCCATTAACCCACCACAGTAGGGCAAACGATGCCAGCCAATATTTCTAATGAGTTATTGTGGTCGGAAGTCTATGGACAACACACATCCCATAATAGGCATCTGCGCTTTGTTCTTCTCTGGAGCAGAGAGCTCGGAAAAAGGACATAGAAATCTTTTATTCGAACCCCGGCCCCCTTTGTTCCAGCAAAGACACACACACACGTGGGACGCATTTAGAAGACTTGAAGAAGTTCTTGTTGGATGACCCAATGCCTCAAACAGTCTTCAATTGGGCAAGAGAAGTAGGGACAATACAAGAGGTCGTGTTCTACTTTGCCACCGCGAGAATTATCAGGGGGCAAGGTCCGGCATGTAGGTATTCAATGTCTTCCTACCGCCCACCTTCGGGCAAATGTGCACGACGGAGGGCATCGGGCGGCCATCTTTAGATCTAGACCTTTTGAAAAGAAAAATAGACCAACAGCCAGTGCCGTCAATATTGAAACTAAATTAAAAATAACAAGTAATATATTGTTATGATATGAAATCAACTGTCAAGAAGACAAGTTTTTTTTTTTTTTTTTTTTTTAAACATAAAAATCTGTTTTTTTACAAATCATTCTTACTACTTACTTTATACAAAAAAGTAAATAGTTTTAATAACTTAAATAAATATTGAAATAGTAGCAACAGCTGGATGTATGAATATCAATATTTCTTCAAAAAACCTTCAATTTTATACAGTGAATTTTCTTTTAAAATTTCTTTGAAATCTCTTTCGAATCAATATCTATAATACTTTTTTTAAATCTTAAAGTTATACTTCACATATCTATTTCTGTCAGTGTCGATAAAAAAAGTATTATCACAAATGTTTGTGTCTAGTTTATTGATATTGGCGAAGTTTTATCTGGATCAAGTTTGTATTGTGGTTATTAAAAACGTTTGAAGTTTGAACTCATTCTATTTCATTCTTAGTGTTTATTTTTTCCTTTTTTCCCTCCATCATTATATTCATTCATAATTATCTTTTTTTAAATTATTTTCCCTAATACTTATACAATTTAATTATTTTCGAAATAAATCAGTTTTAATTTGTTGATTGATTTACATAATCAGTATAACATTTTTTTCTTTAGATAATTTAAGTACCACTTATTATTTAACCATTTCTTCACAGTAGATGTTGAATTCTAAATTACGTCAATTGATTTTATTTGTTCCTGAGGTATACCTTATCTCCCAAAAGATTTCGAAGCCTTCAGTAAACTATTTGCTTTTCTTCTTACTTATGTTATTACTCCTTTTTCTGGGCAATTAAAAATTAATAAATTTTCAAGATTTTTTTCTTTAATTATAAGATGTCTGTCAAGATTATTACTGCAATCAATTTCATATGAGTTAAATCACTTTTAATGTATTAACACCAACTATATGACTATAAATTATTTCAGTGGTGTATGTCCTCCCATATATATGTTGTATATAGACAGGCCTCAATGGTCAGAGCCTTACTCGATAGACATTCCTTCGTACTGCACTATACCCACTAACTGGCGTATACCACCTACTGCAGTCTATAGCAGCGCCCGCTAGCCACTCATGTTGATGACAGAGATACAATTACATATGTCTCCTAAAGTTGACAAATAATTCCCCTCAAAAGTATTTTAAATTGAGTAATCGGCTTTAAAATCTGTAAGGGTTTTTATTTCTTTATTTAACTTGACTGGGATTTTGGGAGTAGCACTATTTACTCCTGATATAATTGGTCTGATGGGTTGGCCTTTCTTGTGTACTTTCAGAAGACATTAGAATAGGGGTGCTCTCGCATTTGACCTTACGTTTATTTTGTTATCTGCTTCATTAGTTTTAGTAAGTAGGTGGACCAGACTCAACCTTATTTCACAAGGTTTTCTATAAGTACTAATGAGCTCATCTAATGGTTTAACTTTGTGATTTATAAATAGCGTTTCGTTTATAAGTAAACACGTACCTCTGTTTTTTCCTGTTTCCTGCAAACATTGCAACACTACAGAATCCCACTCAACCGCTAAGGAGTACAGTTCCTCCCCACAAATTCAGTGCTCTTTTATATTCAAAATATAGTACTTTATTTATTGATTTTTATATTTATTTATCTTCTTATGCTTATAAGAAATCAATTTCACCACTGCAACTCTAATTCTTATGTGACGAAATATATAAAACTGCTCTTCATTTCAAGTAAAGCTTGAGGTCCTTATTATGTTTAAAATAAATACAGTGCTATATGTGTGTATAAACATTAAAATTGCATTTTTTTTTTTTTTTTTGTGTGGATCAACCTTGATCGAAACCCAACAAAAATTCTCTACCAATAATCTTCTCGATCAAAAACTCTTCATTAGAGCTGAAATATTATATTTGTTGCTCAGTTTAATTAACGAATAAGAGTAAACTTATTTCAGATTATCTTAATAATAACATATTACCTTATAAATTACAATATAACTTAAGATGAAACCTTAATTGAAGCTTTTCATCATCTCTAGATCCTCCAGTGTCATAATTTTATGCTTAAATGGATTAATATCTGTAATATTTAAAGTGAACCCTTATTTAAAGTTGAATTAAATATAAATAGGAAAAAAAAAAGTTTCTGTTATTCATAATTAAGCCCTGGGATTCGCTATGGGTTGTGAAGCTTGACGAAAAGATGGCGGTGCTAATATTGATTTCAGTTTCCTAAAAAAAATCAGCATATCCCCCTCACTAATTTTGGGTTTCAAATCGGATTGAAACCCGAAATAATAATTTTATCCAGACAATAAAACATTTTAAGACTAAATGTGTTTGTATTTACCGTTTCTTCTTTCGGGTTGGACTGTCTCGAGTTGTTGATAGTTGCCGAGCTTTCGCACATCATGTGATGTGCTTCTTCAGGGCTGAGTAGAGAATGTAATTTAGAATTCAACATCCACTGTGAAAAAATCGTTAAATAATAAGTGGTACTTAAATTATCATTCACTACTCAGCCCTGAAGAAGCACATCACATGATGTGCGAAAGCTCGGCAATTATCAACAACTTGACACGGTCCAACCCGGAAGGAGAAACGGTAAATACATCTGACGACCGTCGAAGCCTACGTGAACAATAACTGTGTTTGGTTACTTTAAAATATAGTACAGGTATCGATGAAAATTATAAAGCTAGGATTACTTTAATTTTTGTATTTATTTTTTTTTTTCTGAATTCGTATGTGTGTCAGTATGTTATATGGTGATAGTGAACGATCCTTTGTAAAGACATCGAGTTAACAGGGTCCAGATAACTTTTCAAGCATTTATTTTTTTCTTTCCTTTTATTTTTATCTTACTGAAAGTTTTATTTTGAACTATATTGTCATTCCTGTGTAATCATGGGAGTGAGATAAAAGGAGTTCGTGCACTTGAGATATATCTCCAGTATTGGAGCCTGAGCTTTAGGAATTCTAGGATTCTGGTCTCTTGTAAGAGGGAATCAAGGGGAATGTCGGTCCAGGACACGGAGCAATTAAAACTAGCACGGGAGACACAGAGGTAGAAGGTTAGCGGGAGCGAGACCCGCCCATTTGCATATAGGTCTGCCTCGATCCGATCGCGAGCTAATGAAAATATATTCCACGGGCTGAATCTTCCCCCGGGTCGGACACGACGTCCTGCCATGATTTGCTTTGGAGTCGCGATGCGTTGGCAGTCTGAACAAGGGGATAGGACCGGTGTCACGTGTCCTCTATTACTGTCTCAAACGACTACAAGATATTGTAGTGCTAGGTCAATAGAACATAAAACTAACTCATATTACCTATTCTCATTAAATACCCTTAGTGCAAAGTATAGTAGATTCCATTCACCACAGAAAGGTTAACACTTGCTCTGTCCTTCAGAGGAGCTCCCTAATGACGTTCCCAGCACCATAGATGGCTAAAACTGTCAACCCCCGCAAAGAAGTAATTTCACACACAAACACGCACAGCAATTTACCACCAATGGTTCGTGTATTTCTATCTTTGCGGTCAGAACAATTTTCGAAGTGACAGCTTTTAGAGAAAGAGTAGATCTAATAATCTGGTTAAGTCTGGCAGAGTTGTATATAAAATGTAATTAATTATACTAGAAAGAGCAGATTTCCATAACAGAAAGTTTATGCATAAGTTGTGAGGAAAATAGGGAATAATGAGGGAACTAAAAGAAGTAAATAAATAATTTTATCATAAAAGGAAAATTAAACAAACAATAGAACAGAATAAAATCAAAGTGCATTAAAAATATGTAATCTTCAGATGATTTTAGTTGGGGTTCGGTCAAGGTAGGTCCAAAAAACACAAATTTACAAAAATGTATTTTTTAATACAGGATTATCTGCCTCTAGTTGGGGTTCGGTCAAGGTAGACCCAAAAAACACAAATTTACAATGAAAAATACATTTTTGTAAATTTGTGTTTTTTGGATCTACCTTGACCGAACCCCAACTAAAATCATCTAAGAATAATATCTACGGTCAACAAACTCTCATTTTTAAAAATATGTAACTTCATTAGTATTTATTAATATTTAATTGTTACTAGTAATTTTGTGTTGAAATAATAATACAAATTCAGAGTACATTCATATTTTTTGACTACTCATTGCAAAAAATATCTCAACTAATACTTATTTAAAATTCCGAAAACAGATCCTTAACAGAAGCAATTTTACATAAATTGTCTCTTGAAAGGAAAAAGATAACCCCAGTTTTTTCCCAGTCTCACTTTTAGTTATCGTTTAAAACAAATATTGGCTCGTAAAATATTTGTCAGAAATTAGACGCGCCAAGTCTCAAACATATCGATACCGCTTGTTATTTATTATCACTATATTTTAGATATACGGTATCTAAATCCCATAACATAAAAACATAAAAATGTATAACGTTAAAATGTACAACATACAAAAACATGTTTAACAAAAAGCAGTAGATAGAAGAGCTAGCTCACCATTTCCACTACTTAAGTGTTTTTACCATTCGTTTACAAGATGTATAAATAACATACGTGTGCTAAATTTACCATAACTTTCACCGTTGCCAATAAGTCTGCTGACTTCAGATTTCGATGTCGCCCATATATAAGTGAGCAGTAACTTAAATGTTTTAATTTTGTTTATCAAAGGCCCAATGGCACGACATTCGTCACAGACAAACAATTGAATGCTATTTATAGAACTCCTGCCTATATGAACTACAGCCTTACACAAATATTTACTCAAACATCTGCTTCCAAATGGAGTTGCAAACTTATTCGAGTTACCCTTTACTATTTTCCCCTCCCCTTAAAGTGCGTTGAGTCATGGAGGAGCTAACTACAGGTCACCACCCTATTGTAACCATGACACTCTGGCTAGGCTTTCATTCATCCATAAGACCTGCACTGGGATGTATACCCGACCCCCCCCCCTTCGGCTGATGAATGACGCCCACAAATAAACCTTCCAATCAACAGATGCCGACTCGTGCCGTCCAAAGAAACAAAAGATAAAAATAAGCTATTTGTTAACATTTATATTTTTAGATAAATCAATTTTCCTTATGGCTTTCATTAACTAAATCAATTACTTGGTACATATTTAAATAAGAAAATCAAGATAAATTATACATTTTTAACGCTAAATGTTAATATAAGAAATAGAACTCTACAGAAAATCAATCCATTGCGATGTCACGGCATTTGTTTTGATTTTAAACACCAAATCTGGGCAATTTGCTAAAATATATGGATACTTCACTGAAGCAGAGCATTAATAGTTTCTTATTATTAATAGTTTAAATGGAGAAGTTTTGACTGTAGAGATTATAAGTAGACGTTTCATTTGTTGGGGTTCGATCAAGGTAGATCCTCTCGCCTTCATAATAGCCCTGAAGATGGCTTACAATATAAGCCGAAACGTTGGTGGATAATTGAAAAATACATATTTTTTAAATTGAATTTTATTGGATCTACCTCGACCTAACCCTAACAAATATAACATCTACTAATAATAGTTTCTGTTTCATTTGTTTTTCACCCAAAATTGCCTAAAATGAAATTTGATCTTTGTTTTCGGACATTAGTCTAGACAACCGAGCAAGGAAGAAATAATAAAACAGGAGTATAATTCACACTAAATTGCAATCAAAAGATTTACAAAATAGTGCAAAATTAATATACAAAATAATTTACATACAATATAATAGTTCTGATTATGATTGACAAGTATGCTTTAGTATATTTGAATAGAGGAAATTTAAAACTCAAATAAATAATTTCATTTTAACGTAAACATAATTAAATTAAAAGCGGGAGTAGGCAATTAATATAAATCTATGATTCACTTTCGATTAATTATTAATAACTTTAACAAGACGATGTCTAGCAAGTTTACTGTTTGTTTTGATTGGACTGCAAGAAAATAAATGTACAGCTTATTTTTGACGAAATGTATACATGTATAAAAAGGAGAGTTTTTTGAACGTAGATATTATTATTAGATGATTGTAGTTGGGGTTATGTCAAGGTAGATCCAAAAAACACAAATTTAAAAAATGTATTTAAAAAAAAAAAGTATTATCTGCCAACGCTTCGGCTTACATTGTAAGCCATCTTCAGGGCTATCATGAAGACGAGAGAGGACGTCCTGTCCCTAAGTTCACATGTCCCTGACTGACTCTCGTCTTCATGATAGCCCTGAAGTTGGCTTACAATATAGGCCGAAACGTTGGCAGATATTCTTTTAAAAAATACACTTTTTAAATATGTATTTTTTTTGGATCTACCCTGACTGAACCCCAACTAAAATCCTCTAATAATGTATACATGTAAATTAGATATAAATGAATCTCTGTATATGATGAAGTAATTAAAGGTCAGACATATGAGTACTGATTGAGGAGTGATGTTAGGATGAGGATGAGCTCCAGCTTACCATGGCGAAGATGCGTTGTGGTGGGGGAAGGCGCGAGGAAGGTGTGGAGGCACACTTGGGGCAGAGGACTGACTACTGTTCCCCAAGAGCTGGCACACACACTGCCGCCTCTCGCTAATATCTATCTGTGTTATCAGCAGAGGCGAGAGAGAGTGCGGCTTCAGTCGCAGAACTGAGGGCCTCATATAAATATGTTCGGCTCAAGGCCCCCTACCCCCGAACAGCGGGGGCCACCATCACTAGAGGAGCACAAACTCCGCCAGTGGGAGGACTCGGGATTTCACAGCAAGGGGGAGACATTGGCCACGGTAACAATCCTCTTGTCGCTTATATCACATGTTTGAAACATAAACAACAATAAACATATCCGGTCATTCTAAAACATACAGCAAGAACTACTTTGTACATATTTTATTTTATTTTTTTATATGAAAAGCATATAATAAAAATTGTATGTGCTGTTCTATTATATTCATCATTGAATTAGAGCATCTTGCATATTAGAGACGAAGAAAAATTAAAGTGTTAACATCATCTCATTTTACCTTTGCCATGCAAAAAATTAAATTCGTTCTAGAAATAACGTTTTGATTAAATAAATAATATTCATCGTTGAAATATCAAAAACAATAATATGTGTCATTATTAAATTATTTTAACAGATTTCCTGCGGGAATATCTTGACACAGATTTTCACCAATCCCTACAAAGATGAAGCAAAAATATAGTATGTGTGTATACATACATACATATATATATATAGTATCAATTGTTTATTTATCAACGAACTATTTCTGATTAGTTGATGAATAAGATTGAAATGTAACATTTTAAAGAAAGGATTNTAGAGAGAGAGAGTGAGAGAGAGAGAGAGAGAGAGAGTTTGAGACAATTCCCACCCATATTACTTACAAAATTTTAATCCAGGTCCTTTTAGTCACGTTAAACGAGGAGGCAAAATATAAAATCATAGCTTTTTTACAAAATGTATGTATTTTTACTAAACAGGGAGTAAGTATACTGTTTCAAAGGCTGGACATAATAATTATAACGGCAGGTGCTGTCAACCTGAATGTTGATAACAATAAAGAACAATAGTTATTCAACATTATAAATTTACATGGTTGGAGGTTCGATGGCCGTCGAGTATTATGCTGGAGAAATTGGTCAGTGTTTTGACCAGGATCAGAAAAATAATAAAATACTCCAAAATTGTTGTGACTATAAACCTCCCTCGGGGATCTCTCCAGACACCATTATCGCCCTGATGATGACTTACAAGTTAAGTCAAAACATTGGTAATAATAATATAATTATACAACAATTTTGGAGTATTTTATTTTTCTGATCCTGGCAGAAAGGCTAACTAATTTCTCCATGTAGGATTTTATATAGAAAAAGAAATAAAAGAGAACGGAGAAGGGGGAAGCGAAGAAAAGGTACATGGAAGATAAGTAATTCAAGGAGAGAAAAAAATTGAGGGGGGTTTTTTAGACGGATGAACGGGAATTTATTCTGGCCAGCTGGCAGACATCCTTGAGGCCTAGGTTTTATTTGTGCCTTAGGGGCGGGAATAAGAGGGATGAAGTGTTTTCTTCCCTGTGCAGCATCTCATATCCAGACATGCTTTGTTGTCCTGGCAGTGTTTAGGGAAGCGGACAACTGTTCCGGTTAGAGAGGAATCCTATGTCGCAGAACAGTCAAACCGTCAAGGAGAATATACATACATTCCTGAGTGTACGTAGACGGTCGTAGATAAACAGGGCTGTCGTCAGAGGAAAACCAATCAGCGGTAATGAATACAGCGAAACATTGGGATCAATGTCTCTAGCAAGTAAAATATTCATAAAGTGGATTCCTATAGTCATAGAAATATCATACTTATTAACAAACAATAAAATCTAATTTAAATTAAATACGTGTATTACAAAATCAACGAATTCCTTTTTTAAATCATATGATAATTGTGGTAATGTAATCCCACATTTCATTATTAATTTGAATCGTACAGGGAGCTAGAAAAAAACAACAATTCTACCTCCCCGCGGTTTTTTTACATATTTAAAAATGTATTTTAATATGCATTTTTTTAAGAATGTTAAAGAAAACTATTGAAAGTGGATCTGAAAATAAGTCTATCTGAGAGGAGACTCGAACCGTCACGCTAAACCCCAGCAATAAACAATAGAAGTGTGTGAGGGGTGGTGGAGAGGGGGGGGGGCAGGATTGATCAGAGAGCATCTGAAAGAAACATATGAAAGAAGCATATGTTAAATGTGCACTTATTAATGGTATACAGCCGAACAAAACATAAATGACATCTAACATCATCAACACTATAACTTCAATTATTTATAAAGAATGGAGTCTTAAGGGAGTCATCTACACATTTATCGTATTCCCCCTGAACAACTGCAGCATGACAAATCCTACTTTCACTGCTACATTTACTCTGTCAGCGGCCCCCGTCAGCCTAGTATATGTATGATATATTGATATGAAGGAAACTTAGAAATAGCCTAAACTAAAAACAGGTTTTATTACAGACAGGCATAAACAAGAGTAAATTACTAATTTGATGACAAACACACACATTACAATCTGCTTACAATTATTATATAAAATTATGAAATATTTGTATTTTACATATAAAATAAAATTTTAATATGAACAATATATAAATCATAATGTGAAACCAATAATAAGGAAGTTATTCCCGATAATTTATTTGTTTTTAATTTAACCTTCCCCTATTTTATTTCAACCATTATTTTCGCGTATTGAATTTTGACAGAAAAACACTAATTAAAAAAATGGAGCCAAAAAATATTTGATTCCTATTACATCCTACATTAGTTAGCAACCCCCCCCCCCCCCCCGATCCCCTCACACACTCTCTCTTCCTCTAAGCACGCCTCTATTTCGACTGATTCCAGCCATTAAAGATTTCATCAAATGATTTGTGGACATTTTGTTTCTTTACCTTTTAAGTACAGATACACACACTAACAATATTATACACAAATAATTTATAGGGTTAGATTCTCGTTAAGGATATTCCTTGTCTTTAAGGATGAGAGTAAGAAATAATTAAGATTGAAGTTGAATATTTCCTTAAATTTTATATTTATGTACTTCGTAATTCAGAAAAAAAAAGAAAAAAAACTGGAATTTACCTGATATTTAATACCTAAATATAAATACGAAATAAGGACGTAGCCATAACGGGTGTGTTTCAGCCAAGAACGCTACTCTGATAATTACTTCAAAATTGGTGTGCAAGTTGCAGAAGACAGTTGTTCCACCTAATGTACGCAGATGGAGAAACGTGTTCTAGGTGGAGGGGGGGGGGGATGGGACCATTAGGGGGGCTGTAGAAGTGCCTACAGAATGTCAAGGAGACGAGAAATATCGCCCAACGCCTTGCTAATGCACAAGGGGCGCGCCAACTTTTTGTAGTACAAAGTCGCCCAAATCCGAATTTGGCGGGGTAGAACGGAGGGGAGGGGGTTATATTATAATATTGGTTAGTTCATATTTTAATGGCTTCTTGAACTAATCTTGGTATTAAGTATCAAAAGTAATAATACCCCCTCCCACCCCCAAAAGAAAAAGGAAATCTTAAAACTGAAATATTCAGTAAAATAAAAAAGCGAATAGTATGATTATCGTGATAAATATGATAAATTGTAAATAATATAGAGAAATCAGCTAATTAAAGCATGATCTCAGTGATTTATTACGAGGGAATTTTGCTGCCCATGTTCTGATCAGTTTTCCCACTTTATCTACTGAACATGAAAATGTGTGAACTAAACTTCAAGAGAGTTTGTACGAGCGACAACGGCCCAGCGACCACTGCACAGTACAGCGATCAGCCGGTAACTTGGACTATTCGCAAGTCGCGTATCTCTTCCAGAGGTCACCATTCTAGGGACCATCCTGGGGTAGGCCGAGATATACGGAGGCATCCTCAAGAAGCCACGTGCCATCGTCTTTATAATGTACGCCATTGTCTGTCGCTTCTCCCGTCGAGGTAGGCGGTGGTCAGCTACTTCTTTATTCCGGCGTACAGGAGAATGGAGTACATTATCTTGTTATTTACGTGACGCCCGGATCATCCCTTCATAATAGCCCAATCAATAACAATTTTATGAAGAAAAAAAATGCATATTAAGAAAGTTACTTAAAAATGTAATGTTTAGCGGGATCTGTCATCTTACAAAGTGGTAGCAAAACGCGGATATACCTTGTCTAGATAAATCATTAAATGTGTAAGCGACTAGGTGGGATTCAGAAGACGTGAGAGAGGGGGCTCCAGACGAAATTGAAGAATCTGCTTATTTTCGTTCTGGTAAAACATAAAAAAAAAA
>KZ807129.1:457348-469214 GCA_000696205.2 Oncopeltus fasciatus
CTGCCTGCTCGCTTGGGGCAGGCTATTGAATAAAACGTTTGTCTTTACTCACTGAATTGTGGGTGATGTCGGACATGTAACTTCTCCAAACTTCACACATTTGTTGAGCGCACTTAGTTCTCGTTGTCTATTAATTTTCAGAGCATAACACTGCCTACAAACTATATATAGTATTTGATAACAGGGAGCTACAGCATTAGGTTCACATTTTTTTTTTTTTTTTTTTAATTTTCTTCTTGAATTTTTTAAGTGAAAAATTCAAATTAATGAGTTTATAAGTATTTTAAATAAAAATAACTATTAAAAAAACAGTCAGTCAGGAGCTGCTTAGTCTAAGTAGATGCTTATAAAATCAAATAGATCATGATCTTTTGAAAATTACATTTTGCTGCTATTACGCCATATTTAATTTTTCATATCTCAAATAACAACCAGGATATAAATGTTATAAATTTCAGCTTCTCTCTCTCTTTTCTTCATCCGATTTCAACTAAAAATAAATTATTTTCTTCAATGAAAAGTCTATATAACGAATATGGTATCTATTTTATAAAAATAAGCAGGTTTGCTCAATACTCGAAATTATTTATTTTAAAGGTCCATATAAAGTAATCAAGAGCAGGTGAGATAGAGAGTTCGGTGCACAAAAAAAATGAAAAAATCACAAAGAGTGAAATTTTCGAATATTTTTTGCTCTTCGTCGATGAGGAGTGAAGAGAGAAGGAACTCAAAGGAAGGGGAAGGCGATTGGGTTTTCCCTAATCCTCTTATTGTTGGCAATTGATGTCAAAAATGTCTTTGAGAATGTGGATATAGGCGTACTCTCTCGTCTTCAGTTGCAAATCTGAAGCCGTGTCGGGAAGTTGTTCAGTCACTGGAACTTGGAAAACGTCACTTAAACTCATTAAATGACTTTGAGCATGCCTTGCTATGGGAAGAGGGACAGTGGTTCTGAACAGGATGCTCTGTTATTATTAATTCTGAGATGTAGGGGCGTAGTACATATTCCTAAAAGCCCTGTAAAAAGCAGGACAGAAATATTGCATTGAAGCAGGTATACACAATTTTTGTATGTGCATGTTGATAAGGATTGGATCTTATATGTTATGTGGGTGTTGTAGAACACTGGAGAACGTGTTGCCAGTTTTATAATTGAACAGGATAAGCATCTGCATTTGTTACATGGCCAAGTACCTTGCTTCATATTCTATATATACTTTCTATGTACTCACACACAGGGTATGTAACCTACAGTTAATAGAGTGAAGGTTAATTAAATGATGGAAGGGATTTACACAACCAAATTCAGCTAAAAAATAATTACATAACTTACAGTATTAATAATTTATTCAAATTAAGTAACTACATTAATGAGTCTTTTATAGATTAAAAACTGTTGTAAATGACCTGTCAGACGTTTTATCGATATTTATACAGAACAGCTCGTTATGTTCGAGGGGAGCGAATATCAAGATAGATTAAATATTTTTTTATATATCTATTTTATTTTAACAATATCATACTAAACCAGTCAAGAAATACGTACATTTGACATCTGGAATACAAATATATTGGTTCAGTTTCAGAGAGGAATGAAAAATAATTAAAAGGGACATATCTAATTGTACTTTGATATTTAGTTCTTTGTGGAAAACACAGTGTTATTGACCGCGGTCATCCTCTAAAGATAGTCATCGCCACACAGCTTACATAACGCATATATCATACGGGATACAGTTCAGTCTATTTCAGTATCTTACTAAAGAGAGCCGGGAATCTGATACGTGATAGCGGCGCAAGGGTCTCCAGAGAATACGTTTTCAGTATGGACTGACTGAAATAATTTCTGGATATCTTGGATTAAGATTTCTAAATGGCAATTTGTTAGTTTGTTTGAGAGAGAGAGAGAGAGAGAGAGAGAGAGAGAGAGAGAGAGAGAGAGAGTGAGAGAGAGGGGGGGGGATTTGATTTCATTTCTAACCAAATATTACATCTTACATATTATAGACGAAGAAAAATTAAAGTGTTAACATAACTTCATTTTACCTTTGCCATGGAAAAAAATTAAATTCGTCCTAAAACAATACTTTTAGATTTAGGTAATAAACGATATTCATCATTGAAATAAATATGAGTCATTATTAAATTATTTTAACAGATTTCCTGCAGGGAAATCAAGNTAAGATTTCTAAATGGCAATTTGTTAGTTTGTTTGAGAGAGAGAGAGAGAGAGAGAGAGAGAGAGAGAGAGAGAGAGAGAGAGTGAGAGAGAGGGGGGGGGATTTGATTTCATTTCTAACCAAATATTACATCTTACATATTATAGACGAAGAAAAATTAAAGTGTTAACATAACTTCATTTTACCTTTGCCATGGAAAAAAATTAAATTCGTCCTAAAACAATACTTTTAGATTTAGGTAATAAACGATATTCATCATTGAAATAAATATGAGTCATTATTAAATTATTTTAACAGATTTCCTGCAGGGAAATCAAGCTATTCACGTTGATATCTTGACACAGACTTTCACCAATCCTACAAAGATGAAGAAAAAATATACTTCACTCAAAAATATACATTAGAGAGAGAGAGAGAGAGAGAGAGAAAGAATTTTTTTTTTTTGCAGATTAATGAGAGCATACATTCTTCTGTGACTACGTGCGCGCGTGTACATAAAATCACAGAAAAAAATAGGCACAGTATAATAATAATATAATCGTATTAATCAGTAGATTATTTTTGTTGTGGTTCGGTCAAGCTTGATGCAACGTTTCGGCTTATATTGTAAGCCATCTTCAGGGCTCTCTCATGAAGGCGAGAGGGGATGACATGTCACCAGGATCCCACATTCACGACTGCAGGAATATGCATATCAGATATAAGAGTAGTTATCGGTTTTAATTTTGCGTTTTTCGTAGGCCTCAAATTTAAAAAACTAAAAAACGCTCTTGCGAACTGATTACATACAGGTTTATATGGAAAGAAGATCACTTATATTTCATTTTAACGAATTGAGAAAGTTGCTATTATTATTTTGCCGGTTATGTAAATTTTAAAATACTTCTACAAATCTTTTCAATTCTAGGCAAATGATATCATGAACGAGGGGTTTTTCAGCTTACTCACACCCTCACTTGTCTGCCATCTATTCGAGCGCTGGCAATTGTTATTTATTTTTGTTAAGGTTTTTTTTACATTAAAATAAAATATGAATTCCTTTATACTTGACATTGAAGAGAGATTGTTTACATTTAAAAACTCGTTAATACATTTGTTACTTCTGAAATAATAAATTTAAAAAAAAACGAACAGATAAGGGTTGTTTATTTTCTTGTTGTCAGAAATATTCGTTCTGCGCAATATTTTTATCCATATTCAGCGGAAAGTCAGTTACACATCCTTTCTGAAGAGAGAATCACTTGCATTGTCTCTTTTCAATGAAAATCATTGTTCCATTTTTTGACGATGGTTGATAATATTATTTATTGTCTTATCATCACAACTTTACATCAATAATCTTATTTATCGTCATATGGAAACTGTCAGGAAGGCATTTGGGTGTAAGTAATATTTTTCTTGTTGTATATGTGTGCATCAACAAGTATTACTAAATTTACGTAGATCCATCAGCCTATGAACATTCAGGCTACTTTCTCCAAATTCCAAAATAAAAAGTTTGTGTGTGTGTATGTAATTAATTTGTAGGAACCAGGTAGCAATTAATTCAAATTTGAACAATCACTTCTAATCCTTGATGATTTTTATTTCTTATGTGACGTTTTCATCTATCGGCTCTTTTTAATGGGCTTCATTTCAAAATACTTGATTTATAGGAATGTTCTTATCTTGTCATTAAACTATAAAAAAAAATTAAACTAGAATCATGGTCGACCATGTCATTTATTTTAACTTTAAAACCATTTTAAAATTAAAACAAATGACATGAATGAAGAAATAAAATAAAACAACATCGATAAAAGTGATTTTTCAAATTTGAATTAATTGTTACCGGTCCCTAATTTGGCTATAAATCTCACACGCATACACGCGCACAAAAGAAGCACAGGGACTAGAGAATAAAAGATAAATGCATATATAGGGTGTCAAAAAATTAATGCAAGATTTGAATTAAATAGAAAACACAGTTTTTAGTCTTTTTATTGTTTTATTTTTTATTTTATTGAATCATAAAGATAGGATTATTTATGGAATAACACATCGGGCAAATGTGTTTGCCACACAGCCCGTGAAACAATTCAATTACTGCATGAGACATTTCCAGGTCGTGTACTCTCTCGTTTCGGTGATCAGAATTAGCCCCCTATAGCCTGTAATTTTACACAATTTTATGGTGTTACTTGAAATCACAGGTCTATGTCAACAAGCCACAAAACCACCCATGCATTAAAGGAGGAGATTCAACGCTGCATCAACCATATTCAGCCACATTAATGTTCAATGGTCATGGACAACCTCGACAAACAAATACGCATGTTAATGCAAAGCTGTGGAGGCCATTGGTCCGATATGTTATTCCACAAATAACCTCATCCTATGTACTTTATGATTCAATAAAAAACAAACAATAAAAATACTAAAAACTGTGTTTTCTTTTTAATGCAAATCTTGAGTTAATTCTGGGACACCCTAGATAATAAACTTTTTGCCTATTATAATACACACTTATAGTGAGATGTATGGGTTGTAATATCCCTAGAAAAATGCATAAATAACAGGCTAGTTGGATATAGGTTGACGTTAGTGTAAACACACCGAAAGAACGGCATTTGGGCACACTGAAAAGGCGGAAGGTGGGGTGGGGGAAGGGGAAAAAGAGCAAGATGGTAATGGCCCCCCCCCCCTACCACAAAGAAGAAAGAAGAGAGAGAGAGGCAAACTCACTTCTGGTACTTGACCATGGCGGCTGTGTGGGGTTGGAGCGTGGAGACTATACCCTCCTGAAAGACAAGGACGACTGGCGTAGTCTGCCTAGCTAGGGAGTCTGCCCCACCGACACGTTATGTAACACATTCCGGTCAGCTTAGTTATGTGTTTTCCCGCATTCCCCGGCACCGTACAACAGATACAACACAACGATTACAATTAAATCCTGCAAAATTCTCTAATAAAAATCATACGAGATTCAAAAACCACATACACAGCCTGCACAATTAAACCCTATAATAATATTATTAGATCTACAAATAGTTTTTTTTTTTTTTTTTTTTTTTTTACCACAGATATTGTTATTAGATGCTTTTTTGTTGGGGTTCGGTCGAGGTAGAATTTTATAAAATTATGTATTTTTTAAATTATCTTCCAACGTTTCGGCTTACATTTTAAGCCATTTTCAGGGCTATCATGAAGGCGAGAGAGGACGTCGTATTACTAGGATCCCGTTATCAGAATGGGATCCAAGTGACACGTCGTCCTCTCTCGCCTTCATGATAGCCCTGAAGATGGCTTACAATGTAAGCCGAAACGTTGGCAGATAATTAAAAAATACATATTTTTTAAATTGTGTTTTTTGGACTTACCTCACCGAAACCCCCCAAAACATTTAATAATAATATCTACGGTAAAAATATGTGTGTGTGTGTGTGTGTATGTTCACATATTCATGCTGATTAATGAATAAAGATGAACGAAAACTATATTTATATTTCTTTTGTGCACAGAGTTCAATTTATGGCTACTTAGCTTACAAAAAAATCAGAATGCAAAAATAAAAATCGAAATCTGCTAAGGGTTACCGAACACACAGGTGTTTTGAAAAGCGAAGGACCCACACAGGAACACGGACATATTCGGCCAAGAGGCACTTAAGAGGCAATGCTGAACAATACCAGTGGCTTACTTCAAGAGGTTATTTTTCGCGCACTTCCATAGAGGCATGAAATTTCATAACAAAAATGTTTGCTATGAACCTTACTGTTGTGACGTAAGTGTTTACCATGACGATGGAGATGCCATGACGCAAACGGAGGTTACCTGTGTATAGACTGAGCTCCGATATGAATGTTTACAGAGTTGTTAACTAATGTTTAATACACGTTAATTATAATATTGTTTGTTACAATGTGATGTTTTCTTCTGTGTGAGCTACCCCGATTCATAAAACCTACTTTTGACAATCACCTAGCCTACCACAAATGATGAAAAACAAGTATTGATATTCCTATTTGTTTATAATTCACTGCCATGTAAATCTCCACTTAGCAGTTCACATATTAGATATTCAACATATAGAAGGTATGTGTTGAAATTATATAGCAAAATTTCACTTCAAATATTTAGATTTCTTCAAAGGAGACTTTTCAGCCTTTCATTCAATTGGCGGAAGGTCCAATTTTAATCTGTAAATAATGTTATGCGCTTTTTCAAAATTAAGCTCCAGAAGAGGCGACAGTATTAGACGTGAAACAAGTAGAACAAAATAAAGTCTTAAGTAACGTAATAATATTTTCATATTTTTAGACAGTTTGCTAGTACTAAAACATAATTACATAATAATTTGTAAACTGGAAAAATTTTTCAAATGGAGTTTTTTTTGTTGGGGTTTAGTCAAGGTACAAATTTAAAAAAAGATCTATTTATAAAAATTAACTGCCAACGTTTTTCTTGGATCGATTTATCTATTTGGATCTATTTTTTTTTTTTTTTGGATCACCCTTATCCGAACCCCAACAAAAAAAACAAACATCTAATAATGTGAAAATTTTTGTGTTCCCAATCATTTAATTTAAGAGAATCAGTTCGTTTCATTGAAATTATAATTTCTATAACATTAAAAATTATTCTACCAAAAG
The DNA here is from genome assembly GCA_000696205.2 of Oncopeltus fasciatus. NCBI lineage: Eukaryota > Metazoa > Arthropoda > Insecta > Hemiptera > Lygaeidae > Oncopeltus > Oncopeltus fasciatus. The sequence continues at coordinate 464,160 of KZ807129.1, forward strand.
TAAGATATTCTTTCAGCCTCAATGACTTATTTTTGATACATAATTAGCAAATGAGAGTGGTGACACTGGTCACCTCCTCTCCTCATGTGACTTTCATTAATGTCATTTATTTTCTATTATACATTGTTATCAAATTACAAAATGTTTTTATTTATTTGTAAACAGAATGTAATATATAAATAAAGGTTATATATAATTAAATAAAATTAGAAAAATTTAAAAGTAATTGCGCAAAAATAGGGAAATATAACACAAATACATGAATTATTACTCATGACTCTAAGATGATTTTATTGGGGTTCGGTCGAGGAAGATCCAAAAAAACACAAATTTAAAAAAATGTATTTTTTTAATAAAGGATTATCTGCCAACGTTTCAGCTTACATTGTAAGCCATCTTCAGGGCTGTAGAAATACAATGTCATGAGAATACAATAATATTTGAAATTAGTATAATAGAGAATTGCAATAATATAATGTGATATCAAGAGTATGAATGTAGAAAGCTATGTAAGACAATTAAAATTTTATTACTCATGACGTTCTGGAGGGAGGATAGGATCTCTGCATGAGAGGTGGGGGTGAGGCGAGGTAAGTGGCCTGGGGCAGTTGTTTACTGGCGAGGACTGGAGAGGGTGGCGTCACAGGGCCCGCAAATAGAACAGACTGAAAGGGCTGGCGGTGACCTACATAGCGTCTGGGGTGACCTGGCATTTCCCGCCAAATAGCAGTACCAGTGACCTATCTGCTCATTAGTCGATCTCAGCGACTCACGTCACCCTCGGACTCGACACTGCAATCGATCTCTCTTCCTGAACCGCAGTAAGCTAGACTCCAAAGCGTTTGGCACCTCTTTGGCAAAAATACATACACTTGGTGCACCAGGGTAACTAAGGTGATCCGTTCGGGTATCGAAATCCTGACGCTGCGGGTTCGAAACCCGCCCAGGGCAAGCTTTTAACGATATCAATAGCACAGAGCCATGGGATGTTTAGAATGGGGTGGTAACCTGTAGATAGCCCTTCCCTCTAAGACCCTAAGTGGTTAAATGTAGGCTAACACTTAAAAAATAAAAAAATACCCTTAACATTTTTAGTCTATCAATGCTACTTTTCATTATCCTTTCCGAAACTACGTATTATACAGAATTTACGATTTGAAGTATAAATAAATAAGATTTGTATACACTTATAGTATATCAATGGGTCCGAGTGCACACACACACATACACACACACACACACACACACACACGCGCACACACGCGCGCACACACACACACACACACACACACACACACTTAGTATATTAGTATTTACCACGTATTCAAGGAGAAAAAATTATCATGAATCCAATCAGTGTACAAACTTGTATGTAACCGTTGTAGATAAGTTTAGATAACTTAAGAAGCCTACATACATCATCCCTGGTGTTAAGACCAGCAGAATTAGACAACTTGACAAGAGATAAATTTGAGGGGCGTTAAAATGTATTAAGTTAAACGGATTTCTCCATCTACTTTATAAGAACATAACCATGTGCTCTTAACATGTAGTGTTAAAATGCGAGTATAGTACATAAAAAAATAAAATAAAAGATGCTACTTTGCAACGAAAAGCTAGTTTATCAACAAAATAACTAGTAAAGCCAATTATTCATCTGCTAATCAAACAGGACTGATGAAACATGTGTGAAATTCTCTGACGGGTACACTGAATCAAATAAGCAAAGAATATTTTATGATTTTAGTTGGGGTTCGGTCAAGGTAGACCGAAAAAAAAAATACAAATTTAAAAAAAGTGACAAAAAGTGAAAAATTATCAGTCATGGAAATGTGATCTTAGGGACAGGACGTCCTCTCTCGTCTTCATGATAGCCCTGAAGATGGCTTAAAATGTAAGTCGAAACGTTGGCAGATAATCTTTTTAAAAAATACATTTTTAAATTTGTATTTTCTTTGGATCCACCTTGACCGAACCCCAACTAAACTCATCTAATAAAGAATATTATCTCTCAATATAAATGAATAGTTATCTCTGGACAATACAATGAGTGTAATATGTTATTTAACAAAATTTAATCTACATAACATTTAAGTAAAACTCCCTGACTCCAAAGTATATAAATAGGACAGTAGAGCGGACAAACACTACTCTTCATTTTATTCTCGCTGTCCTTCTATTCAAGGCCTGGAGACAAAATTAACCTTCTACTCAAATCCATTTTATAGAACGGCTTTATCGCACAGATAATTCAAATATATTCATTGTTGCAGTTGCCCGACGGAATCAGGGCGTTGTACAAATAGATGAGATCAATTTAATAAATGTTTATTTGAAAGACTCTCGATATTCGAAACATCTGAAATCTACAAAATTACTTTGGCAGAGTGCGATATTTTAAACACATTTTAAATATATATAAAACGTTCAGAAGACTTTTTTGTAAGTGGATAGATGTTTTATCAAATGAAACCTTTATATCCATTCTCCGAAAAATAATATAATATTCAAAAATAATTTATAAGAAAAAAATATCAAGTAAAAGTGATATATATATATATATATTTTTGTTAGCACATACATGACATTTACTTCCTTAGACAAAACGAATAGGTTGAGGATATAGTGTTAAGAGAGAGGAGACTCACCAAGAATACAGCAAGACAGAGAAGCGGCATCCCAAGAACCTTATCCAAGGACAGGACAACTCCGACTGAGCAAGTCCCGGGGTAAAAATAAAGATGGTTCATGGCTGAGGAGATTTTACCATTCATTTACAGACTAAATGAACCTAACGACCGGAAAATATCAAAGCCTTTTATTTCTCTTAAATGACAAGCCAAAACTCTGCAACTCTCTAATGCTGCCTGCAGAGAACGGAATATATTTGTCACCACAGACGGAGTCAATAAGAACGAACAGAAAACAATAAAAAATAAATATCAATTTAGTTGAGGTTTATTATCTCACGTAAATTTTAACTCATTTTTAGTGCAAGGGAACAGAATAAAAATCTAACTGTCCCAGCCAGGACTCGAACCTGGATCTCCTGCTATTTTATATAATGGAAAATGCACCTTTTTCGAAGTCGGGGCCCGGTTAGCAGGAGATACAGGTTCGAGTTCTGGCTGGGACATTTAATTTTTTTATTCTGTTCCCTTGCACTAAAAATTGATATTATTATATATGACGATATTAATTATTTTTTTATTTGGTCACCTCTAAATCCCTACTTTATACTGGCTCAATAATGGCCAAAATAGAGTAAGAAGAAAGGGATATAAACTATATGTGTAGTCTACTAAAAACTAAAAAGTTTGAAAGAATCTCTTGGAATTGGTGATTTTTTGAAGTATGCAAGACCCACTTGGCCACTCGAGTCACGTGTGTAGAGTTTTGCTCAGCGAGAGTAGAATTTTCAAGACCCAGAAAAATTTATCAGTAGCACTTGGGAATTTGAAATATTTCCAAGTGAGGAGTACAGAATCCCACAAGATCGTGGCTTTTGAAAAATTCAAACAAGCCTTAATAGATCCAACATAAGAGAAGCTAAAAATATAGTACGTAANATATATATAGTAATAAAAAACAGGAAGGATAGAGATTACAGTGAACACACAAAGAGAAAAAAATCTCAAGGAATAAAGTTTTCGGACGCCCTTTGTCAGCGAGGAGTGAAGAGAGCCGGGTGACATGGGTGACCAGACTGGAGAGACTCTCTTCACCCCTCACTGACGAAGGGCGTCCGAAAACTTTACTCCTTGCGATTTTTTTCTCTTTGTGTGCCCTCTGCACTATATATCCCACCTGTTCTTGATTACTAAATATCGCAGCCGCGAGTGCTTCATTTTCTATATATATATATATATATATATATATATATATATATTTTTGTTAGCACATACATGACATTTACTTCCTTAGACAAAACGAATAGGTTGAGGATATAGTGTTAAGAGAGAGGAGACTCACCAAGAATACAGCAAGACAGAGAAGCGGCATCCCAAGAACCTTATCCAAGGACAGGACAACTCCGACTGAGCAAGTCCCGGGGTAAAAATAAAGATGGTTCATGGCTGAGGAGATTTTACCATTCATTTACAGACTAAATGAACCTAACGACCGGAAAATATCAAAGCCTTTTATTTCTCTTAAATGACAAGCCAAAACTCTGCAACTCTCTAATGCTGCCTGCAGAGAACGGAATATATTTGTCACCACAGACGGAGTCAATAAGAACGAACAGAAAACAATAAAAAATAAATATCAATTTAGTTGAGGTTTATTATCTCACGTAAATTTTAACTCATTTTTAGTGCAAGGGAACAGAATAAAAATCTAACTGTCCCAGCCAGGACTCGAACCTGGATCTCCTGCTATTTTATATAATGGAAAATGCACCTTTTTCGAAGTCGGGGCCCGGTTAGCAGGAGATACAGGTTCGAGTTCTGGCTGGGACATTTAATTTTTTTATTCTGTTCCCTTGCACTAAAAATTGTTAAAATTTACATGGGATTAAATACCACAAAAAAAATTATAAAATTTAAGAAACATATGTTGATTCAGGCATTTTGGGTATTTCCCTGTCATAATCAATTTTCTAGTAACATTCCCATAATATATATTCTCGAAATCAGCACTAAATTTACTAAATTATTAAGAACGTAATATTTTTTTATCCAGAAAAAAATATACACTAAAAGCATTGAGCTGTAATGCAAATAGTAATTGATCAAGTTTCTTGTTATCCTATATTAAATTTTTTATATTAAATTTCAATCTACAGGTGCATATGTATATCTAACACACCTGTTCTAATCGTCGCATGCTTACCAGGATTAACATAATGGCTGGTCCTGATCAGTGTTCAACTCTAAGGCCAATCTGGGTAATTATTAATTGAGTATTCTTGCCACATTTCATTTTGGGTCGATCATTAGAAAAAAAAAACACCAAATTTTTTAATGAAATTATAATTTCTTGTTTATAGCTTCCTGAAATAACCTATTCCATAAGTTTAAGCAATTTTGTACCCATTTTTCTCCTAAATACATG
>KZ807129.1:488422-504949 GCA_000696205.2 Oncopeltus fasciatus
TGGGGGGGGGGGGGGGAGGGTGACGATAGTTCAAAATATTTTCGTTATCATTAGCATTATGAAAAAATGTATAGTACGTTAATAACGTAAAATAAAGTTTTCTAACATTCTAACTATTTTCTATAATATTTATTGTATTAAAGAAAAAAACATATTGAGGAAAACATTTGAGAATATTTTTTTAAATAATGAGATTAGTGGTGGTATGTGATCCCACGTTAAATTTTATGTAAGAAATGCAAAGGGAGATAATAAAAAAGTCCCGGCTGAGGTAGTAAGATTTTTTTTTTTTTTGGCTCCCTTTGCATTTCTTGTATAAAATTTAAGAATGTTGTTCGGTAGTTCGACGTACTACTTCTGTCAAATATAAAAACAAAATTCACTCTTAAGGCTTTCTACTGCGAATGGCCGAATAAATTATTTTTTGGTTGAAATCGTATGATAGGAAGGGCAGGATGTAGAGCAAGTCTAAAATACAATAGAGTAATATAGTGATTAAATTTTGAGAAAATGTAATCATCTAAAACAAATGTTCTATAGAATTTTACGTTATAGAATTTATTCTTGAATCTAATAATGACTTTGTATTTAATATTTATTCTTGTATTATTGTTATTATAGAATAAGAACTTTTTTTTACTGTAGATTTATAAGAAAGTAAAAAAGGAAAATTGAATGCTTCACTCCCGAATATTGAATGCTTCACTCTGAATATTTCAGAACCACCCTTAGTGAGGCTCACGTTACATACATTGCCCCCTTCCAGCTTACGAGAAACAATTATTCAGTTGTCGTGTGTATGTACATCTTCTTACATAAATACGAGTAAATAAAACATGGAGGATCTGTTTAATTTTAGCGTGACTCATGTTAAGTAATTTCATGACTAAAAATTCTTGGTTCTAATCCAACTAGGCAACAAGTGGTTTTAAACCCTTGCTTTTCCCTATGTAATACTTGGTTATCTATTTCTATGCCATTTATTGGAAATGTTTGAAACTGCTTTGAAGCGTTTGTGACTGATATTTAGAAGGGGCTATGTAGAAGTATATAAATCTCCGGCATTGTCACAAAAGTTATAAACTTCTGTTATAAAATTTTTCTATATTCTCCTAGACAAAAAAAAAAAAAATAAATAAAAAAAAATAAAAACATTTGAAATTATTTTAATTTCCTGTAAAATATTGATAGATTAAAGAAAAACGAAGTAGATATAAATCGATAGATTGAAGTGGGTCGTGAGCTTTATCAGGGCGTTGTCCAAGCTATCTTGCTTCCTATCCACCAACCTTATTGAATTTCAATTAGGAATAAATATTGTATTTTTTGTGGTATTTAATAGCACATTAATTTTATGCAATGAATGCAAGGGAATCAAATAAAATCATCTTACCACCTCAGCCGGGACTTGAACCCGGATCTCCTGCTTGCCGGGCTGGCATGTGGTGTAAATGGCAATAAGCCAGCCCGGCAAGCAGGAGATCCGGGTTCAAGTCCCGGCTGAGGTGGTAAGATGATTTTATCCTATTCCCTTGCATTTATTGTATTCAATTAGGAATGATTTTAATAATTGTAAGTTTTATTTGATATATTATGATAAACATATTTTTCCAAGGGACTATGAATATTTAAAATTAATAATCTTACTAGCTAGTAATTTTAACATAAAATATAGAGAAGTCCGTCAGCAGCTTCGTAATCTAAGCAGATTTCCAATATATATATTCCAATATAAGACTATATTTTTAACTTATCCAATCCCTATTGGAAATCAGCTCTATATTGCTTAGTAATAAAACTATTTATTCAGTCAATAAAGAAAAATTGAAATGCGAAATTTAAATTTATGCTTATTAATGAAGCAAACCAGTTTGGAGTGTCGTAGGAGGATATTTATGAGTTATGGGCATGGAGTTGGGGAAAAGAAAACCTTACTAAGAATAAATCTACCCAGAGAAAATTCCAATTCTAATTTTCAATTTTAATTTCCTAAATTAGTCCGGCAAAATATAAAAAATAACCTCTGGACTGAATACGCCTAAAGATCTTAACACTACTCCTAGACAGTAACAAAATTGAACTCCCCTGAAACAAACATTCAGTTAAAATTGAGTTTCATTGACCGTAGAGATTACTAGCGGAGAATTTTGTAGGGGTTCGGTCAAGGTTGAGAATCCTCAACGCCTAACCTTCAACAAGGTCACAACCTTGACCGAACTCCTACAAAAATTCTCCACTACTAACATTCAGTCAGTTGAATTCAAGTAATCCAAAGAGTTACAATGGCCCAACATGAATAACTAGAATAGACATAGCAGGTCTATAATGTATTATTAAAGATGGACACGAATGTGAATAACTTTCACACAGGGGTTATGAGCTTAGAAGGCAGGGTCGCTAAGTTTGTGGTTCTCTACATACATAAGGGGAAGAATGAAGAAGGCTCTCGATCTTATTAAGTGAATTTTGTTCTTGGTCAGTCAACCACTAGGGTCATAATTGGGGGGTGAGGTGTGAGAAATACTGGCTCCAGCCAAAGTACCCAAACGGCGACGACACCCCCGGCTAAGTGCATTCTTAAATATATTCTCTAATATGCCGTTTTTTGTAAAAAGCTATACATAAGCTTTAGAAGAAAACTACGTCTAAGAACTAGAGATAGTGTAACCTTCTCGAATGACAAATTATAAACATCAAGGATGAGATTTTGCAGTTCGCTTAGTTTTCTTGCGGTAAACTAATTCCCAGCACAGTAATAATATTTTCAAATGGAGAGTTTTTTTTGTTTTTTTTTAACGTAGTAATTATTATGAGATGTTTTTTTGTTGGGGTCAAGGTAGATCCAAAAAAATAAAAAAAGTATGTATTTTTAAATAATCTGCCAACGTTTCGGCTTATATTGTAAGCCATCTTCAGAGATGTTGAAATACCATGTCATAAGAATAACACATCTTACCTTTGATATCACATTACATTTAGTTATGGCAATTCAATATTATAATATTGTAAATCATTTCATTTTTTTTAAAACTTTGACATTGTATTTCAACAGCCCTGAAGATGGCTTGCAATGTAATTTAAAAAATATACATTTTTTTGGATCTACCTTGACCGAACCCCAACAAAAAAAATCATAATAATAATAATATTTCTCTATTTAACTTTCCTTTTCCAATACTGGTTCTGCTATTTACTCAATACACCTATTATTCACGAAGTGCGCTTCGTTTGTGCTGAGCCTTATTAGATGGCTGAAGAGCATCGATACCTACTTGTGATACAGGACTTATTGCACATGTCAGATGACTTCATGCAGACAATAATACAAGTGAGAATTGATAGGGATTAAACTTCATTTGCTGAAAACTTACTACAACATAAAGCGATAACACCCTGCTCCTCTCAGCTGATAATCTCAGATACTCTCAATGATTCACACTAACTTATCTATTACCCCACGTCAATACAGCATAGATAAAGTGTCTTATGCAATAAGGAAATAAATAAAACTTTTTAACCATCGAGTTATATTTCAAATTCAAAAAGTTATTGATCTATTCAAGAAGATTACTTCAATAACGTTTTCGGACAACAGGGCCGAGTATGTGTTCAATTTGATTAGGTCCAGAGAGGTCACAGAAATGAGACGCAAAACCTTCCGATCGATTCGGGTACAGGGAATGATTCTTCAAGGCACGCTAAGCTCCAACAAAAGATATATTGTCAAGATTAAGTATGTCATGTCCTCATTCAAGTCACAAGTGCAAGATCAGGAAGGTCTGCCTCGGTAAGGACAGCCATGCCATATTGCTAAGTCACTTTCGTTAACTGTCTTCTTTCCCTAATTCTTAGTGAAAATAAAATTATTTTAAGGATTTCCGTAAAAAAAATTCGGTTCTAAACCGACTACTATAATTTTTCTCAGAACTACGCGCCTCGAATACTCTATTCGTAAAAGGAGTATTTAACTTTTTTTTTTTTTTTTTAATGTTTGAAGAGTTCGCTAACAGCTGAAAACAGGAGGGGGGTGATGGGCCTAGTGGAATTGAAAAAGCGTCAGTCACAAAATAGTCTATACAATTATGGTCATTAGAAAGGTCTCTACATTTATAAATACATATTACTGCTTATTTTAATTCTATTTTACACGAATAATAAAGAACTTTAGCTTTACAGAATAAAACTGACTGCTGATTGTCCAAGTTAAGAAATAACATCAAGTACCGAATATATTATTGAACAATTATAATCAGATTTATTCAAAAATTAGTATTTTTTATTAGTAATTCTCGGCGTATTTACAATATTGTAAATGCTTGTATGCTTGTATATTTAAGCATTGATTAATACCGTCCATCAAACTGGACCTGGAGAATAGCTGGTCAAAATACAATAACATTTATTTTTAAGGTGAATTACACCTTGTACAGATTGTACAGAGAATCTATCATGTCATCTCTTTTATAATTTAAATTCAGCCGTTCACCTTGTCCATTAAATAAATATTTTATTGCTTCGGAGGGGAAGAGTGTCTTTAATCTAATTAGTACCTTCGTTTTAGTTGAAATATTTATAACTAACACTGTTTTGAGATTTTCTAGTTAATCTTATATTTCTTAGACTTTTTATTTTTAAATAATGACTTTAGTTTTGTATTTAATCCCAGGTAAATTAAATACAGTAAGTCAAGGGAATAGAATAAAAAAATCTTACCACCTCAGCCGGGACTCAAACCCGGAGCTTTGCATGAAAAGCAGGAGATCTGGGTTCGAGTCCCAGCTGGGTTTTGAGTATGATTTTTTTATTTTATTTCCTTGATTTATTGTATTTAATGAATTAATCTTTAGTTTGCTTAATAATTTCATGAAAATGGCTCTACGATCCAAGGCATTTTTCCAAATGAGCTCACTAGCTGTACTATATTTATCTGATTTCATTACTTACATAAATGATGCAATATATTATTCTCTTTTTTTATATATCCTTGAAGAGCCAGCCTAGTTTACCTATGATATGGCCTGTTTATAATTCTTAAGATAATTAAAATACAGTGTCAATGTGTATAATGAATGAGAGCACGGCTTTTTTTTTTTACAACATTATATAAAAAAATAAGTGTTTACTAGCAAATACAAAAATGCTATTCAGGATGGTGCCATGACGCCACTTTTGTAAAATTTCAATTCATTGGAGAAGCTAAAATATGTGTTTTTCTGTGTGTGCGCGTTTTTGTGGTTAAAATGGTTTTGGTGAAAATCAGAGAGAAAAAAAGAGTGGTAATCAGGAGGATTTATAATCGTAATAAATTGTTATTTGAGTAATAAAAAAAACTATCTTATAAGGTTTAATTGAAAAAAATTTTTTTTAACTTTTGCGTTCTAAAATTATTTTACGAAAAACGGTTGTTCAGAAAATAATTTACGGCTGATACATCATTTACGGGTAATTTTCTCTCTCGCTCATAAATGAAATTTCCTCGTAGAAACTTACAAGTATACATCTTTCATGACACATGGGAAATCTGCATTGATCAGGCAGCTCAAACTGGAAAACGAAAATTCAAAAGGGAGGCCGGCCTTCCAAACAAACCACAAATTAATTTTGATCATCTTCTCCTAAACCAATGATACAGGGTGGAAAATGTTCAATATCGCTGTCATTGAAACATTTATTTACCATTAAATGGGAACTTGGTGACGCAATGTCCTGCTTAAAAGGTAAGCCGAAACGTCGGCAGATAATTTTTTAAAAAAATACACATTTTTAAAATTGTATTTTTTGGATCAACCTTGACCGAACCCCAACAAAAATAATCTACTAATAATTAAATAATATTGTTTGTTTTGCTTTTTGAATTCCGAACGAATGTGTCTCCGATCATACAGACAACTAATATTTACCATACAGTGACTAACCTCTTAGTCACTAAGAATGTATGTGTGTCCTAATGGAGTCTGTCAACGCTCTCAGGCCACAGTTTTCAGTTTTTTTTAATTAAAATTCGACATAAGTTTTAAACGGAAAACAAAACACCAAATTAATGAACAAAATAGAAAATCATTTTAATAGGAGTGGGGGATTGTCTGAATTGTGAAGCGCAAATTAAAACAAAAGGAGAGTTTCTTTTGTTTTTTACCGTAGATATTATTATTAAATGATTTTAGTTGGGGTTCGGTCAAGGTTGATCCAAAAAAAAAAAATACAAATTAAAAAAAAATGTATTTTTTTAAAAGATTATCTGCCAACGTTTCGGCTTACATTGTAGGCCATCTTCAGATCATGAGAATACAATAATAATTGACAATAATATAATATTGATTTACAATAATGTAATGTGATATCAAAAGTATGAATATAGAAAGCTATAAGAATATAAAAAGATTTTTAAAAACAATTTGAAAAACATGCAGACAACTTATTGAAAAAAAATCCCCCAGATCCTTACTGCATTTAATTCATACCACCCTCGACTGAAATTTACCATAGAAAAGGAATCTGATTATCAATTTCCCTTTCTTGACACCCTTATCATCCGGAACACCAATGGCTCCATCTCCACTGACTGGTATACCAAGCACACATACTCAGGTCATCTCCTCCATTTCAACTCATCTCACCCTCATCATCAAAAACTTAATGTGGCCAAAAACCTCATCTACTGATCACACTCTCTGACAAGATATTCCACAGCAAAAATATTCAACGTGTAACTGACATCCTCCTGTCCAATGGTTTCCCTACTCACACCATTAAAAAACTTGTAAAAGAATTTTTTATTTCTACTTCTCCAACTATCCCCCTCCCCCCAAAATAACGACCTCGTTTTCCGTTATCTTCCTCATATTCCAAAACTTTCTGAAAATATTAGGAAATCTCTCAGAAAAACTTTCCCTAACCTTAAGCTTTTTTTCTTTTTCCGCCAACAACAAATTAAAATCTATTTACACCATCCTCAAAGACCCCATCCCCCTTCCTAACAGAACTAATGTCGTCTACAAAATTCCCTGTTCCACACCTCATTGCCATGGTTCTTACATTGGACAAACAAAAAAACCTTCGGGAATAAGGGTAAGCGGGACTTACCTATCAGTTTTTAACTTTTAGAAGCTAGAAAACGTAATTAGCTGTTCTTTTAAAAAAAATTTCATATCTCTTTTAACTTTTAAATGCTAATGAAATTTTTTTCTTTGGGGGGAGGAGGAAGAAATCAAAATAAGATAAGTGGAAGATTACCGGAATCTTCCACTTTTTATCACTATCAGTGAATTATTATCAATTAAGCGAAAGAGGCATTTTCCTCATCAATTGATTACTTTATAGAGGTGATGGATTTATTCTATAAAGATTTCCTGTACCAAAATAATTATTACCATCTATAAGGCTATTCTGGTAACCGGAAAAAGGGATATTTCAAGCAGCTCAAGATAGATAACTACATCATTAGTGGGGCGTATGTGCACCAAGACCATCAAGTCCAAAATAGAAACATCTCCTGTGGTTTTAACAAGTACTGTCAACCAGACATTGGAAATTTTTAATATTTTTACACCAAATATATCCCAAAAATTGAAAGTAGACCGGAAGCTGGTAAGCGAGATTTAACTTTCACGGCCATGAACGGCACCATCTTACAGTTTATCAACTCGAGGTGTAAATCCTTACTTATTAAGGAATTACATGTTTTTACAGAATTTTTTTAACAAATGTTTCGCACAAACCTAGCGAGGTATATGTAGTACTATACTACGTATTACAGTACTAAGAAATATGGTGAATATTTTTAAAACCAGAATATATATGATATTGGTAAAATCGTTCGAAGTTCAGTTTACTAAAAAACTTCGATCTTTTCAAATGAAGAGTTTTTTAACCGTAGAGATTATAGTAGGTATTTTATTTCGTTGGGGTTCGGTCGAGGTAGATCCAAAAATACAAATTAAAAGAATTGTATTTTTTAATTATCTGCCAACTTAACATTGTAAGCCATCTTCAGGGATATCATGAAGGCGAGAGGGGACGTAGTGTTACGAGGATCCCATATTCATGACAGGAACGTCCCGTTTTTCTTAATTATATTTTTTTGGGCCTACCTTGGCCGAACTCCCCCCCTCCCCCCCCCCCCCAAAAAAAACAAAACAAAACATCTACTTTAATCTATTCTTCTGATGTTTGCTATTCTCTCTCTGTAGTAGACTGACGGGGATTTGAAATTGATCGCATACGTAAAGCGTGCATCAGTTTCCCCCCTAGCTGTGTTAAATTCCTCTCGCTTATTCTTTGTTAAGATTGAGGAAAATTTAGCAGCAATAAGCTTCCTTAGATCTTCTTCTACTCTATATAAGTATAACTCACTTTTCTTCTTAATTCTCCTTACATAACCAGCTGAGTGGTTTTCTATTTAAGACTATTATTTAAAAGTAACTGATAAACAATGCTATCAAATTTTGGCAGCTCAGAATTAATAATTATTACTAACGCTTCAAGAAAAACCATGAAAAATAAATAAATAATGACCAGAAATTAATAGTTTAGCAGCTCCTGGCCGACATCTTAGTAAAGAAGATATCAAAATTTCAATTTTTTTTTGCATTCTAACGCATGCACGCACACACACATAAGTGATTATCTAAATAATAATATTAGTTATGTAATCCCACGTTAAATTTTATACAAGAAATTCAAGGCTGAGGTAGTAAGATTTTTTTCTGGCTCTCTCGTATAAAATTTAACGTGGGATTAAATAGCACTATTAATATCATTAACGAAATAAGGAATATAAGAGAAAACGAGAGTCTAACATATAACCGACAATGTTAGCTCCTTCGAATATAAGACAATATATTCGTCTTACTTGGGGGTTTAGACTCGGAGTAAAGTGCGAGGACTAGAAGAAATTATCTAGCCTGCCTCGGTGGTGTAAAGGTTAGCATACCTCCCAGGAAAGTAGGAGATCCGGGTTCGGTTCCCGGACTTTTTTTTCTGGCTCCTCAAAGGGGCATTTCTTGCATAAGTGATTATCATTTTCGGTGACTACGTAGAAAAGGGGAAATATCGAATAAATATTTGAAATGGTAAGCTTAACTATCGAGATTCTTTTGGAATTTGCAAGATCGTTGCAAACTAAACGACTCAAAAATTATTTATAGTCAATTGATAGCAAAAGCTAATTTATAAATGCGTTAGATAATGAAGTTTTTAGAATGGAGAAAAATCTGTGCTAAGATAAGAATTGAGTACAAGGAAAACCTGTCACTTTCGGGATATCAGCTGAGCTAAGCTCCGCCCCGTCCAAGTAAGAACGCTTACTGCAGATTCGGGGGAGATTATCTAAGTGTATACGGGCAACAAACATGTAACTAATTCTAGTCCTAACTAACTTAAAATATTAACATATATAATATATAATTGAGGATCACAATCTATACTCGATTTTAAATCCTAAACTTATTATGATATATTGAATGTTACGAATAATAGCAAAAGAGGTGTTTCTAACAAATCCCTCTTCGGCCACAGAAACCCACATGTCGTTTGAGTGTATTCTCAAACTAATCACTGAGAATGAACTGTGACGACTGATGAGACTGTCTCTTAACTGACAATGATTACTATCGAATATGGATTTGTAAACATGTATACAACGATTAATAACAAACAATTAAATTTCTTGTCATCACAAAGGGTAGATCATAAAGGAAAAATAACAGGGTTCTGCATGTTTTCAAATCACGAGCTCAAGAGTTAAGCGTCAAGACTACATGTTGAAATCGTGGTCATTAATAATGCCCTGACCAGCCCCCCTCAGCTATAAGAAATCGATGGTAATATGGTTTCCAAACATCTTCCTCTGTTACATAAATAAATTCTCTTTTCCTGCAAGAGAAACCACAAAAATACCTTATTTACTGCATTCCCCGCACGCAAGTACGAGAAGACATGTATACTACTTAAATATCAAACATATATATATTAAATATAACTATAACTTACAGAGTTACGCCAAAAAGAAACATCTCCTTACCTGTAAAAACATAAGAAACAAATTAGTTAACAATTACCAGACACATATTTTAAAATAATTGTAAAAATTTGAAAGATAGAAGAACGGATTTACATCTCAAAGCTTAAAAATGAAAAAAAAAAAAATAGAGTAATTAGAAATTTATACAAACACAAAATAGAAAAAGTGCTTTATAGTATAAATTGATATAATTTTCAAACTCTCATTCTCCCCCCTTCCTCTTTCTCTCTCTCTCTCTCTCACATATACACACACGGAAGCGGTCCGCAAAAACACACAAACATTCGCTCAAAACAGCTTTTGCATCAGCAAAAATAATAAGTGAATTAGTTAAAACAAATATTTCAATCAATCCAGATTTTTCAAAGCAATAACAATTCGTTTCCCACACGGTCCCACTAACATAATTTGATGGTCTTATAATGTTAAAACCGTAGTTTAAATTTCTACTTGTAAAGAAAAGTTGTAAGAAGGTTGAACTAGACTTTTTTTTTTAAATTTCATATTAAATTTATGATTTACTTAATAAAACATGGGAAAAACATACAATATAAAACCAGATAGCTATTAAACTCATTTCTGTGGCGCCAGGGTAGCTCATGAGGACCCTCTCTTCGGGTCTGAAAATCCTGACGCTGCGGGTTCGAACCCCCTACAGGGCAATGTTTTATTTATAGGTAAAAGCTTCTCCTGAGCCATGGGTGTTTAAAATGGGGTGACAACCTGTAGATAGCCCCTCCCCCCACGGCCCTAAGTAGTTGAAAGGGAGTCTAACACTCTTAATAAATAAACTCATTTGCAATGTAGTAACGTAACATGTGGGCAATTAGTGGAATTAATATATTTGCCTTCATAATATTTTAAAACTGTTTTCTCTATCACGAAGACTTACGAAGAATTATCTGTGAATACACTTTTACCATTGCCGTTAAAGGCGTAAAAAAAAACAAACAAAAAAAAACAGGAAAATAATGAAGGCACACCGGTAAATTAGTAACTTAAGCTTTTTAAAAGTATTTTACCCGATCAAGGAAAAGACTTTTTGAAATTTTGAAAATTTAATTAATAAATTTAACATAAATCATTATTCTTCTTATAGTTAAATTAATGCCGTTTTTGGTTGTAAGATTTAATGGAACAATAAAAAAAAAAAAAAAAAAAATCATTAGTTACCCTAAAAAGGGTTTCTAAAATCGATAACAATTATACATGAATTAATTAAAGAATTTGATAATTCATATCACAGTGTAGAAAATATGACATCCATAGAAGTAAATAAGAAAAAGAAGGAAAAAATATTGATATTAAAACTAACCAATAACATTATGAAAAAGAAAAATCCGAAATTTCTATTTAAAAACTGATATAATAAGTAAATATAAACTTTAAAAAAAAATTAACAGGGCTAATTGGACTACTGAGCTGTTCAAATAAGTAAAATTATATACTCCACTCCTATTACTTATATAATTAAATATTTAAATTAACTATTTAGTTATTTGAATTAACCAAAAAAAAGAAAAATTTAGGGTCTACAAATCTTAAAATGTCTTTACATTATTTATGATTTAATACCATTCTATCAACAGCTGTTTTTATATATGTTTTTTCACCTTTAATAACATAATAAGTTTATTGATAATAGTTTTCATGAAATAATGTTCTAATTATTTATTTTCATGTTTATGTATCTAGTACATTTTCTATTGAATTACTTGAATCTTCAATTTCTTTCGTCTATCTCATTCAATTTTTTCATTATTATTTAAAAATTATTCTGATAATTCTTTCAAACAACATATTTATTATCTTTATCATATGTAATTGTTCTGTTTATTTTTATAATTGATAGTAGGACTTCTAAATTAACGATTTTTTATTTTTTATTTTATAAAACTAAAAATTAAAGAATATAAACTAAATTCATTATTAAAAAATGGAATTTTGAGGAGAGTCTTCCCCCCCCCAAAAAAAAAGAAATCTTTACAGAAATATTATTTTAGGCTATTTATATAATTAGTACTTATCTTTGTCTACATATTTCTTATTACTTCCTGTTGAGCATTATGTTTATATTCTAAACTTTCAGCGATACCATTTGCTTCAAACTGTGGATTATTATTTTCTTCTAGGAGCATAAATATTTCTTCATCGTTACAGTTATAAGTTGGTTTAATGCTCTTTACACTTGTTAGGAACGACAATTTTATCAATGCACAAAAAATCCCCAGAATTACGTAACAAGTGAAAGTTGAGTCAGGGGGCAGGATAAGTGTCCGAGAACAAGTGAACTTGCCGGATTGCAGGTAATTTTTTTTACGATAAAAAAAAAAATGTCGATAAAAATGTATCTTTTAAAATGGAATGTGAACTGAAAAAAAGACAAATTCAAGTGTTTCATAATTCTGTAAAGAATAAACTATCGAAGTTATTCCAAATATAGAAAACGGGTATTAATATCCGTATAATATTATATATATATATACTATTATATAATAGTATAATTTGATACACTATTACAAAATGTAATGAAATCATTAAAAAATTAAGAAATAAAAAATAGAGGAAAAAAACTATAATAATAAATCACTGTGAAATGAAATATTATTGCATAATAAAGAAATCTATTGTTCTTAACTTAATGATAGAGGAAATTAGATAACCACCTCAATGAGAAAATCTATAAGACATGAATTTATATACTCTATGTGAAAATCATTGTATGTTAAATAGTAGGTGTTACATTAACTAAAAAGTTCAGGAAATTTAAATACCATATGATAAAATATTAAAAACTTATCTAAATAAGTATATAAAAGGGTTTTTAGTTTCATAAGAATGTTTAAAGCACTTGAAAAATGTAAAACAATAAAATTAAAGAAGGTAATATGTAAATGAATTCACAAATTGATAAGTAAAAATAATGATTTTCAAGATAGGGGATATGGATGGACACTTGAAAAAATTAATCACTGGGAATTAAAAATTAATAAATATGTTTCATTGATTAGTTATACTACTTAGCAGATATTGATTTACCTGATAAGATAAAAGCAAAAATCAAATCGATTATAATGCATACAATGATAATAATTTTATCTATAAGCGATATCTGAAAAGGGTTATGAAATACAAATACGATCAAGATAAAATAAACTTCAAAGAATATATTTCTGGCTGCTTTGGTGGATAATTTCGTAATGTACAAGTTACTTTCAGCCCTTAAAGGCTACCTATTTAATTGAAAAATATTATACATTTTAGAGGTGATTAAGGTTACTATTTTAACTGAATGGATGAGATTCAAACTCAAAAATGACAAGAACTGTAAATTTTACAAGTGTAGTTTTTTTAAATTTTTTATTTATTTATTTTTTTTTTTTTTGGGGTAGAAGTTATTTACGAGGACATCGAATCAGGGACACAGTGATCCCATAAACAAATACAGGACTCCTTAACAGCATCAATCAACCTTAAACATCTCTAACCATCTCAAACCTCCCCTAACCATCTTTAACCTTCCCTAACCTTCACTAACCATCACTATTTATTCCTAACCTTTTTTTTAAAAATTTATTTANAAAAAAAAAAAAAAAATTCCATTTGAACTTATAAATTTTACAGATCAATGTCACTAGATTTATTAAGACTTAATTTTGAAAACTTAATTTCTCTGTATTGGTTTATGGATATGAAAAATCAGTTTAACCTCTCAGAATTATTAGTAACAAATTAGATAAACATGAATTTGATAAATGAACATTACTGTTGGATATATATTTCATTCAATGAAAGAGTTTGTAATTTGAAAATTTTTGAGGAATAGTTAAAACACTTTATCATAAAATTTAAGTGACCTTAAAGAGTAGTACAAAAACCTTTTGTGAAGGTTCCATCTAATGTTTGGAATATTACGCACTATAATCTAAAATTCGTAATCTTTGTTCAGAGAATCATCTATATGTTATAATGATGAAAAATCAGATTTGGTTACAAAGAAAATAGTTTGTCACTATGATTATGTGAAGACAGAGGAAAAAAACATAAATAGTATGAGCTAATTTACCCCAAATAAGTAAATATTAATTTAGTTGTGGTGTATCATCCCACGTAAATTTTAAACAATTAATGCGAGGGAATAGAATAAAAATCTATCTGTCCCAAGCAGGACTCGAACCTGGGTCTCCTGCTTTCCGGGCCGGTATGATTCCATTACACTACCTGGTCGAGCTAGATAACTTATTAAATTCCCAACACACTAGCGAGAGTCTAACTTACGAGAAAGACGAATACAACGTCTAATGCTCCCAAAGGAGTAAATTTTGTAGTAAATTGAATGAATGCAGAATACGAATAAACATTATCCACAAGCTGAAGAAATATGGATAGCTTTGTAATTATAAAACTAGGGGAGTATTGAGATTTATATGCAAGGTCATTATTCTATTAGTCGATGTTTTAAAGATTTTAGCTTCACCATATCCTACGCCGAATTTAAAGCCCCCGGATTATTTTTGTAGCTGAAGCCGATTCAAGTTCATCTGGAATTATTAAATGATTTTAATGTCAGAAAAGGAACCAGAGATACGGCTTCTCAACCTGTTCAAACGGATATGGAAAAACTAAGATAAGAATCAACAATCCAGAAATTTAATGTACTTGAATACTAATAATTAGTATTTGTAGGCTATGACTCACGGGAAATTAATAATGATTCGGATGCAATGAATATGAAACATGATTCAGAAAAAAGCAATATTCCAGAAGTTTATCTCGAGCGCATCCGAAATAATTACAAGATGATCATTTCTAGTTTCCATTGTCGGAGAATAGGATTCCGGATAAATGGAACCATTTAAAGCTGTTAAAGACTCAAGATGATCATTAAAGAAATGTCACAATGGAAATTTGAAGCAATTTCTTCTTCAGAGAAATTAAGCTTGCTGACAGACCGATGAGCATACTCATACTAAACCTAAAAATATTTTGTTTATTTAACAAAATATATGATTAAAAAATGATAAGGTTAATATTAAATATGAACTATTTTCAATTCATGCAAATAAGAAAACATATAACCATAAAATATTAAAAGTTTTATCTTGCTCGATGAAATTACCACAATAAATGGAAGTTATGAAAAAGATAAAAATCGGTCAATGTCAAAATATACCCACAGTCAAACATGGTCATTCATTTCTAATTAGTTAAAATAATTAATACTAAAATATTTATTATGTTACGAGATGAATAAAAAAACAGCAACTGGGTAATGCAAGCAGATATCTCATGTCTCATAAAGGATGGATATAATAAAGGGACAATAATTAACAAACTGGAGAAAATAATAAGTGTAAAATATATAATAAACTATTTATGTAGCTTATAGGGCCCCATAAACATAATACACTTACCTATAACTAAATACAAAGAATTTCTTCAGCATGTCACTGATATAAACTGAGGATCATTTATGATATTCAATTTACACTTGAAGCGAATACTGTGAATAGCTACGATAACATGACAACAACTTATGGGAGTCTGAGTAATGTATTTACAGGTGGTAATTCCAATGGCAAATTTACGAAGTTAACGACTCCTAGAAATATAATGGTAAATTGTAAAGAAGAGTTCCGATAAAACTATTGACCTTGCTTGTGCTCTGTCATTCCACTGCCGTGCCTGTCGTAATTTGATCAAAGCAGCCGATTCTCAGGATAAATATTTAGGAGGCGAATCAACATGGCAGGGGATAGCCACAGTCTCGTGAATAAGAGAGATATCCCTCCAGGTCAGCCATCTTAGTGGACTGGTTCGCGTACAGGAACTCCTGCAAAGCACTGTTCGCTAACATCACCACCAATGAGGCGAGCGGACCTTCATTATCCGACGAATCTCCTCAGCGATATAGGGGCTGTTCCTTTTTTAATGGGTTTTGTGAAAAACTTAGGACTGCAAATTATCCTAAAATAATGTCCACTATTGTTCTTGACTAGAATTGCTCATGATCTCTACCGTCAATTACCATTCTATTTCCAGCTATCCACGTCGGTAGCAAGATACCACTTTTTGAAAATAAAATTTTTTTTTTCGAATCTAAACCGATGCCAGGGGAATGTAAAAATATAGTCTGCAACAATTTTTAGTGCAAGGGAACAGATAAAAAATCTAACTAATCTATTCTGTTCCCTTGCACTAAAAATTGTTAAAATTTACGTGGGATTAAATACCACAAGAAAATTAATATTTATAAAATTAAAAATAACCCTCTTATGTAGCATATTTGGGATTATATCTGGGGTGTTTATTTTATTTTATTATTTATTTTTTTTATTTTTTTTTTTGCTGGGTTAGCCTCCCTTGCAACCACTAAGGGTCATTGGAGGGAGGGGCTATCTACAGGATGCCACCCTATTTTAAACACCCATGGCTCAGGACAAGCTTCTATATTATAAATAAAAGATTGACCTGGGCGGGATTTGAACCCGCGGCGTCAGGATTGC
>KZ807129.1:511346-558343 GCA_000696205.2 Oncopeltus fasciatus
ATAAATGGTCATCACTGTGCAGGGAGAAGGGGCCCATCGACCCCACTCCCAATAAGTTTAGGCATTAAGGCCCAGGAGGTCGCGAGGCCATCTCCGTTTTAGTCGCCGGGGAGGATTGTGGGGATTGGAGTCCGACGACAGGGATTGGGCAAATGGATTGGGATGAAATTGGAGTTTAAATAATAAATTAATGATATAATAATATTTATAAAAATTCTTAGCTTCTTCAATGTTGGACTTGTGAAAATACATTACTTTTATTTACAAAAGGAGCGTCATAGTACAAATTTAAAAACAGATTTACTTGCGGGAAATATGTTATAATTTTAGAAAGATCTAGTTTTCTATTACTTAAACAACTTTTGAACAGACCGATTGAAATATCATTAAAGATTAACGGTATTACTTTCAAACTTGCTCTGATACACTAAATAAATACAATGAAAAATTTGATTAAATATTTTAACTAACGCATTAAAGAACTAAATAACAGATTAAGTTAAACTGAATTCAGCTTCAATTTAACTGTCTACTAGTTTTAATTTTAAAAAGGTATTAATATAATTTTAAATATAAAATTTTTGTAATGTGTAGCGAAATTTTAACTGATTATACCAGTGAGAGTGAGTTAGAAGGTTTATATTTTTATGACCAGTTTTAGAATATTAAAAAAAAAGAATTGGCTTTTAAGAGAGCGGATTTAGTGAAGTTGTAAAACTTAGCATACTTCTTATTAGTTCTAGTAGAGAGAAAATGAGGGTAAAAATCAAAGAGAAATAAGGGAATTAAATAAGGACATTCCAGGGGTAAGTAATATCGGAAGAGTGGGTGTAATTAGTCGGCGAGGCATAAAGAGCTGAGAGGATGGAGTCACGCAATGGCTTCAGCACACCACCAAGTGGTGACCCTACCGCCCTCCGCGCTACAGAACCCATCTCTTTCTCAACACCCCTACCGATGACCATCCCCTAGGACGTGGAAGTCGCTTAGCACACATCAGTCGGCGAGGCATAAAGAGCTGAGAGGATGGAGTCACGCAACGGCCAACTTCAGCACACCACCAAGTGGTGACCCTACCGCCCTCCGCGCTACAGAACCCATCTCTTTCTCAACACCCCTACCGATGACCATCCCCTAGGACGTGGAAGTCGCTTAGCACACATCAGTCGGCGAGGCATAAAGAGCTGAGAGGATGGAGTCACGCAACGGCCAACTTCAGCACACCACCAAGTGGTGACCCTACCGCCCTCCGCGCTACAGAACCCATCTCTTTCTCAACACCCCTACCGATGACCATCCCCTAGGACGTGGAAGTCGCTTAGCACACATCAGTCGGCGAGGCATAAAGAGCTGAGAGGATGGAGTCACGCAACGGCCAACTTCAGCACACCACCAAGTGGTGACCCTACCGCCCTCCGCGCTACAGAACCCATCTCTTTCTCAACACCCCTACCGATGACCATCCCCTAGGACGTGGAAGTCGCTTAGCACACATCAGTCGGCGAGGCATAAAGAGCTGAGAGGATGGAGTCACGCAACGGCCAACTTCAGCACACCACCAAGTGGTGACCCTACCNATATAAAAAAATACAATAATAAACATAGAGGAACGGTACCTTTTTCAGAGAAAAGAGAAATTAACTGTTAATTTATATTTCAATTGTGTGAGTTCATTTCTAATATTTTAAAAGGGCGATTTAATATAATTTAATATTATTTGTGTATTCTATACTTTTATCTATCCTCCTAGATTATATGCGCAGACGCATAGGCACAAACATATGAATAGAAGATTATCTGGAAATGAAAGCATAACCTAGCCAGCTAATTTGTATGGTCACAATAACAGGTGGGCAATAAGAAATAAATAATAGGCGAGGAATGAGGAGACGGAGAAGCAAAGAAAAAGAAGGATTAATAATTTAAGGTGAGGCTAAGGAAATGAATGGGCGAGAATAGAATAATTGAAGGCAAAAGCCAAGAGCGTTCTCGGCAACGTACAATAGCGTGAAGTTGCCCAATTTATAATCTTCTGACAAGCTGTTACGTCGGAAAATCTCAGAACAATGGATGACAGTTTTTACTCTAACCTGTGCCAATCTATAAACTAAAGAAGAAGAAAAATATTTTAGTTTGGACCAAAAATTTATGTAAAATATAATAAAAGAAACAAAGTTAAAAAAAAAAAAAAAAAAAAAAAAAAAAAAAAAAAAAAAAAAACTATAATAAAATGTCTTGGTACAGGCGAGGTCGGAACCGCTGCAGGACCACAGAAGTTCCAATGTTGTAGGTGGCTGTAGCGGAGCAGTATGAGAGTTGTTGGTCATGTCCGTGAGTTAACTCTTCTATGTGATATCCAAATGGATCATTTCCCTGTTCCTTGTGTAGAACCAAGGGGCGTTGACAACCATTTGAGATACTCTGTTTTGAAATGCCCGAATTTTGTTAGTGTGCGCGTTACTGGTGACGTACCAGCAATCTTTAAAGAAAGAATGGGAAATCTGTACAGTTCACTTGCAGTGCGCGACTAATAAGTTTTTCCTTTTACAGTTAAAAAAAAAAAATTGTTTTATTTATTTCTATTTACTAGAGGAAGTTGTCAAACCCAAGCAATAAAAACCCTACACAGCCTGAGCATCGTGGACAAACTTTCCAGAACTATGAAACATACATGGTTGAACGCAGAGTTATAAAAATTACTCCATTTATGAGAGCACTTTAGGTCTTACGAGGAAGGATAAAAAAATAACACTCACTTGTAAACACTGAAGTTTTTATTATTGCCAATGTTTCGGTTTACATTTCAGTCCTTCTTTAGGGCTATGAGAATCACTCCATCACGAAAATTGAAAGTCTTACACTCTGGGATAACTAAACAAAGACTTAGCTAAACATAAAGCCATGATTTAGTTACTCTTTAGTTTCTCTTCATTATCCTGAAGAAGAAGGCCTGAAATTTAGACCGAAACGTCGGGCGTATTAAAAAACTTCTGTGTTCACAAATGAGATTTTTATTTGCAGATAAGCCAAGACCGAATTCCAAACTAATCCGTCCTCATAAAGTTTGACGGTCAACTATCTCCAAACTTTAGGTCTTATTTTTCAGGGTTTTATGTAACAACCAACAAAATGTTTAGTGGACATGACTTTAGCAGTGTTAATTATTTTTTTAGAAGAAATACACCTAATTTATTATTATTAACAATAAATATTCCCATTTTATCAGGTGCAAGACAATAGGATTTATTACAATGTTCTAAAAAGCATGCCATTTTTTTTCATTTTAAATTCCTAGATTGACTTTATTGCACATCAGACCAAGCTGAGTTTTACACATCCCATCTGTATAGTAACATTAGTTAACGTACTACATTAATAATAATACTAAATTAACCTCAGTCTTTTCGTTGTTTTTGCTTGTTTCTTCTCAAAGCATTCAAAATTAATGATGCATAGATATAGATTTTTTTTTAATTGCGTGTAAATCTTAGGTCATTAACGCCAGGAAAATTTAAGATCTTAGCTTTCACAGCTCCTATATACAGACTTTCTTTAATAAATATTAATATTTAAAAAACTTATAGCAAACCTAACTAATAATATTTAATAATAAGTTATCTCTTATTAGATCATTCTCTGAGCATTTTAAATCCCATTTGACCCGAATCCTCTTTAGTTATTTGTTTCAAAGAAGAAACATGACAGTAAACCACAAAATTCTTGTAATTTAAGGCATTGCAGGAAAACATTTTTTACGGCTCCTAAAGCAATTCGAGAAATTATTGAACATGAAGAGGAAGGTAATTCTTGTTCACTGCACTGCGCGTTGTAGGCTTGAAAAATTTAATATTGAAGATAGGACGTTGGAAAGGAAGGTGACCATTAATGGATACTGATGGGGTCCTGCAGGAAGCTGTTGAGTCAAATCCGTCCACAAGTACGTACGCGAGTGTGGTGTGTCCAAAGATACTATTAGTCGTCATCTACTCTTCATGGTGGAATCCTATATATCGCAGACGCGAGTGTTTCATTATATATATATATATACACAAATACATACATATATACATACGCGCCCGCACACACGACCATCTCTCTTCACTCCTCACTGACGAAGATCGAGAAATCCCCGAAAATTTTACTCTTAGTGATTTTTTTCTTTTTGTGTGCACTGCTCTCTCTCTCTCTTCTCTCTCTCTCTCTCTCTCTCTCTCTTCTCTCTCTCTCTCTCTCTCTCTCTCTTCTCTCTCTCTCTCTCTCTCTCTCTCTTCTCTCTCTCTCTCTCTCTCTCTCTCTTCTCTCTCTCTCTCTCTCTCTCTCTCTTCTCTCTCTCTCTCTCTCTCTCTCTCTTCTCTCTCTCTCTCTCTCTCTCTCTCTTCTCTCTCTCTCTCTCTCTCACTCATTCTCTCTCACTCATTCTCTCTCTCTCACTCTCTCTCTCTCTTCTCTCTCTCTCTCTCTCTCTTCTCTCTCTCTCTCTTTCTCTCTCTCTGTTCTCTCTTTATCCTTCTTTTCTTTCAGTCCCCCTTATCCCCCGCTCTTCACCCACAAACCAAATACCCTTACTCGATGCCCCTCTCCCCTCCCTCCCTCTTGCCTTTATTTTTGTTCTTTTTACAGCCCTGCTTCTTTCTCTCTGAGCACACTGTTATTTAGATGAGGGCTTCCTCTGTAAGTCGCAGAATGGGATGAGTAGGGAATTCCTGCATTTGAAAAAGATGATATTTTGAAAAGTAAAACTGGAGAAACACTTGTCACTGTCACAAAAGCATTTTCCATTATTTTGGGAAAGGTATATTTATGATCCCCCCCACTTTCATAAAGGCTTGCGGTATCCGAGGGTGGATCAACCCTCTGCATCTTTTTGAAATTAATGAAGTAATTTTCTTTCCCTTGTTATTCTGTCTTTAATGTACAAGAACATTTGTAAGTACAAATTTACTATTGATATAAGCTTCATTTTTAAACTCTTTCCTCTTTCGAAAAATATTATTTCATATACACAGCTTCACGTTTCATCATAATTAATTATAGTCATTTGTACATTTTAATAAAATAAAAACAAGCTTTTTTATCATTCGTTTCTCACAAGGCTAGAATTTATGCAATAATAGTTTTATTGAATTAGAAGAATAAAAGTAAAGACCTTATATTATAAACACTGGACAGCTTAAATTGAAGAATACAGTTTACATAGGAAACAGAGAAAAAATGGAAAATAGTTTATCGAAATGTGATGATAAATAGGGAATTAGTTTTTAATTTAGTCCAACATTGAGTTGGATATTATTTTGCTGAAATTGTATTATTAATTATATTTAGACAACTCCCGCCTGGAAGCCTGGAAGTGAATGTGTGCACTGGATTTAGTGCATAGTCATCGGGAGGATTCTTAGAGCTTGGTAAAACATCCAAAACCTGATGAGTTAAATTCAGTATTATAAAATGATGTTCGAAGGAATCAGGTGATAATAGTTTTATTTTTTTTAGTAAAAGGTAGCTTTTTTTTAATAGCCTTTCTGTAGCAAAGAAGAATCGCGCAAAACGGAAAAAAAGGAATAAATAAATAATAAGGTAAATAAATAAATAATAAAGCCCGTCAGGAAGGAGCTGTAATCCAAGTGAATTTTGCGTAATCTAAGCAGATTTCCATTTCAGTATAGACGGATGTGGATTATAAATTAAATTTAAAAGCTGGATGAACTATCCACTAAAGTTTGCTCTAGGCTATTCGGAATGACAGGGTGGAAAAAGTGCTCATCCAACCGTACATTTCTTCCTTAGTGTTTGTTTTTCGTAAAAATGTCGCAGAGAATAAACGTTAAAAAGGTACTCTAAGATGATTTTAGTTGGGGTTCGGTCAAGGTAGGACTACATTGACCGAACTGCAACTAAAATCATCTTAGAATAATATCTACGGTCAACAAACTCTCCTTTTGTTAAAAAGGAACATTTTACACCTATTAAATTCAACGAACATAGATTTTAAATTTTGGCTCTCCTCTAAACTCCAATCAANTACTATTTACACAAGAAAACAAAAATACAATAAAATTATTAAAGTAGTATATGCTGATATAGTCTAAGTTTGAGGCGTCGCTGGGTGACTGCTCTGAGACGGAAGGTGGCAGCTCCTGAAGACAGCGGCAGACGTTCATGGTGTTTGTAGGTGAGGTCCTGGATGTGAAAAGAGAATGGCTCAACTCCCAGTTCCCTCCAGATCTGCTGATTCCTTACGATCCAGGGTGCAATCAACATTTCAGAAAAAAAAAAAAAAAAAAAAAAAAAAATTCAATTAGTGTATTTTTTATTATCTGCCGACGTTTCGGCTTAGAATGTAAGCCATTTTCTGGGCTATCATGAAGGCGAAGGGGGACATATTGCCGACTGGATCAAACGTTCTTGACTGAATAAAAACTAGACATTTATTAAAATTGTATTTTTTTAAATCAGCTTTGAACGAAGCCCAAAAAAATTTCTCCTAATAATCTCTACAGTCAAAACTTACCATTTGTACCATCTATTCTGCTGTTTATTAGTTAATGATTACTGGTTCTTCTTCAGAGTAAAATGAGTATATAAATTGTTACAAATAAGCTCGATAAGAAACCAAAATATTAAGCCTTAATTTTAAAAAAGAACGTAGAAAATTAATTTCTGTAGATCTGATAAACAATAGAGGTAGAACAAATGGAACTGGAAAAAACTAGGAATTTTACAAATTTCAAGCACGAAAAAAGTTACAGGTATCATGGTCTCATCAAGAGATTGCCCAAATGCAGAAAAAGTAAAGCAGTAAATGCAATTTGAGATGATTGCTGTTGTTAC
This sequence comes from Oncopeltus fasciatus, assembly GCA_000696205.2. Taxonomy (NCBI): domain Eukaryota; kingdom Metazoa; phylum Arthropoda; class Insecta; order Hemiptera; family Lygaeidae; genus Oncopeltus; species Oncopeltus fasciatus. The sequence goes on from KZ807129.1 coordinate 518,175, forward strand.
AACAGAAGACGGCCATAACTTTACTTGTTGACTATTTTTCTCATTTTATTGTCGCAGATGGCCACTGTAAAATTAAAATAAATATACACAATAACTAGGACTAATGTTATATGTTTATGATAAGGAAAATCACTTCTTTATATATTATTAATAACATTCACACGCAAAAAAAAAAAAAACAACCGGAAAGGGTCTAAAGGGAGGAAATTATTTTTTTTTTTTTTTTTAATTTTTTAAAACTGTATATCATCAATATTTCACCCGTCTGATGAAGTAAATAATCGCATATTGTAATCAATTGTATGATTATTGTACTGATATAAACCTCAAGCAACGAAGAAAAAAAAAAGGAGATAAGAAAAATATTAGTATTTCTTATATTATTTTTTACATCTGTAGCAAATATTAATCAGGAAGGAAGTTTTAAGAGCAAATTAATTATTAACTCCTAGAGCCCCAAAATTAGGAAACGTTTTAATTTTGTAGCAACTTTTATGAGTTTTTTAATAGATATATGATGATATGACAATGAAAACGAGAAACTCTCAGAGAAAGAGAAAGATTGAATCACTAAGCAGTATTTAAAAAATATTGAATTATTTTCATTTCAAAAAATTACAGACTCCAAAAATAATAAAACACACGAATGCATATATATTCTATAGAAATTAATTTTTTTTTTTTCAAGGGGTAAGGGGTTGAATCTGTAGCTGACGAATTTCTATATGAAGTAGTGACATGGACTCAATGGAGCAGCTTTATTTTTCCAAAAGGACAAATTTAATGAAGGAGTTCTTCCTTGGAGGACAGCCTTGAGGAGCGGAGGTGTTTCTAGTATCGGCTCAAGATGGTTGAGAGGGTGCCTGACAAACAATAGGCCTTTTCTAACCTTCTTCCATACTTTTTTTTTTTTTGTTGTTTTATATATTTGAACCCCCTCTACAAGCCAACCACTCAGGCTCATGGGAGAGGAGGCCATGGAGAAGTACGTTCTAAATGCCCATTTAGAAGGACCATGCAGGCCTCAGGCCATTCTCTTTCAATGAGTGCAGCAAGTGAAGGGGAGAAGGGAATCGAACCCGCATCTCCAAGCTTGGAAGATCCATTATACCCTCTTAGGATAGGTGGTCCTCCTCTCTTCCCCTCATACATACATGTCATCGAGAGCAGAACTTTGGCATTGAGACGAAGGCGAAGACAATTAGCTGCTTTGTTCAGGAAAATAACTAACAAATTGCTAACTTTCAGTGTACAATGTAAAATTCTCTGAAGAAAAAGCTCATTACCTATAGTAACCCCACAAATACCAAAGGTAGGTAAATAACCTTTAAATTGGTTCTAATATTTAAGTTTACACATTAAATAAATTTTTTTTAAAGTTATATTTTGACTTTCTTCTAGATACATATTTCCAATATACCTTTGTAGCACCACGGGAAGCCTATCAAAGCAATAGGGACAATTTTTAAAGGTTCCAACCTACACAATAATGTAGATTGATATGATGATGTTTAGGCGATTTTATTTGAAGAAAATACCGCCACTAGAGACAATTAAAAATTATTTTTCAGTGTTCAAATCAGCTGTCTTCATTGAAATTTCTATTTTAAATTAAGAATTTCAACACTTATTCTGATTTAGAATTTCTAATCCACTCATTCACACACTTACCGCAATCCCACATACTCTTTTTACAGGAGAGTGTAAGGATGAGTTGTATTGTAATGAAAACATACCTATTAAATAAAATAAGTGTAAAAAGTAATTTTATAATTTTATTAAATAACATTTTTCAAAGAAACTCGTATTAAAAATGATATTTCAGAATGTATTTTCAAGAGTTGGGCTTCTTTTTAAAAGTATAGAAACCAAATTAGACTTATAGGTATTTCTTTCTATACCCTTAAGAGAATTTATTTTTTATTCCAATAAAATAAAGAGAAAGGGGGATTTAAGGGAGTCGTGAAAAATTTGATCGTACATATTAGGTGCAAAATGTAATTTTCCAACGTTTACGTGTTATACCACTTTTGCAAACAGAAGAAAGCTTGTTAAGTTAGAAGTTAACGAATGCGTCAACTACGAGGGGTAAGCGCTTTCTCCAAACTTCCTTCCCGGCCAGTCTAGAGCAAGGCTAGTCATACCTATTACACTCATTGTTCTCTCCAGCTTGTTAATTAAATTTTATCACACACACACACACACACACACACACACACACACACACACGCACATACAACACACACTCACACAGAAAACTTTTTGATTTGATATCAGACCACTCTTAATTTCTCAGAGTGCAGAAGAGATATTATATTTTCTGATTGTTGTTCACATGCTACATTTGATTCGTTTCCTTTAGTTGCAGTCATTTCAGATTTATCTAACTTAAACGAGAATACTCCCAATTTATGTAATACTTTAAAATTTATTTAATAATGTGTAAATAATTAAATTTCTATCTAAATTTCCGACAGCCTTAATTGCAGGTGAAAATAAAGTTAAAAGGCTATTAAAATAAAATTCTATTATTTGAAATTTTCTCGATTTATACGAATAAAAATATATAAAAAAATAAAGAGCTTTGTGATACAGAGGGGCTAGACATAGAGTTAAACTAATCACTAATACTAACTAATCAAAATTGGAGAAATTTGTAGGGTACCAAAATTGAATAAATCAAATGGATAGACAAAATTTCGATTTTTTAAAATTATTTTATTCAACTCATATAAAGAACGACTGATAAAATCTACTTTAATGTTATTTTATTCGAAATAATTCATGGCTTAAAATGAATGCTTTTGAAATCCAAAATCTAATAATTATTGAAGCTTAAGAAACTCTATGAGTAGGAGTGAAAGACCTTGCACCTTCAAAGCATTAAACTTTATATAATAAATAAATTTAATAACAATAGTATTAAGTAATCAATTATATATATACTCAAAAGACTTGTGGTTGCGGAGGTCACAATCATCGTAAAAGAGGCCTAACTGTTGGATGATAAAGTGTGGTGTCCCTAATACATAATTCTAAGCTGATAACAGTAACATAGCAAGATATGCCTGTGTGAAGGCCTAAACTCAGTAGGAAACATAATACTTAAAAAAATAAATAAACTTAGTAAATAGAAAATCCATCTAATGTAATATTTCTAATACTTTACACTTAAAAATGAATTAACGAGTAAACATTTAGTCATGAAGGAAAATAAAATGTTATGAGAAAAAAATGCTCATCGTAACATAACATAACTTTTAATTGAAAAGTTTAAGAGTTAAATGCTTTGAAACTTTAAAAATATTATTGAAAAGTTTTCTGAAGTTTAAGTTGTTATCTTATGAGTAAGACATAACACACAACTAATAATTATGTGACATCAGACGATTAAAAGTTACTTTCAGTGATGCATTAAATGGTGTATACAGCGGGGAATTTAAATATACAAAACAAGAGCAGTATGTATGTATGTCTGTGGGCATTTAAGAAATATTAATAAAAACTGTATTCGACAAACAAATATATAAAAAAAAATATATTTTATCTGAATATATATATATATATATATATATATATATATATATATATATATATATATATATATATATATATATAAGTAGAGGGAGAGTGAGAATTAGATTTAATTTGTTGTTTACCGTTCAGCAATTAAAATGACATAACATTGCAAATGACAGAAAGTGGTAGTAGCAAAAAAATGAATTTTCATTCTAGTTCTGAGGAAACAAATGACAAGCACAAGTTCTCCCCGGAAACGGATTGTCTCGGCCAGAGTTCTTGGAACGGCAACTTTAAGATCGCTTTAGAAAAAGGACAAAAGAAAATAAATCTATGGCATAAGACAAGAATGAGAAGGAGTCGAGGTGGATTAATGAGGCGATGGTGGGGGGGTGGGTTGACGGAAGTATAGGAAGCTCTGTAAAGAAAGCCCGGCGACGATAGATAGCGTAAAGAGGGGATGAATAATGTAGAGAGGGGTGTTTCTGAGGTATTAGAGCAGGTGAGGAGTCATTGTACCTCTCGGATGCATATCGACCCTTGGAGACACATTAATATCGCCCGAGTCGCTAACTCGACCTCGGCCTCTGACATCCCACATCCGCTCCAACGTCATCCCCTCTCGACATGGGTCGATTCCCGAACAAGTCGAACCCCCCCTCGCTCACAATCAATTCATAGAGATAATGGGGCACTGAGTGCCACCTCGTGTAGCGCAATATGGGCCAGCAAGCTTCTTGAGGGGGCCCCCATATTGCGTTCTACATGCTAACAGAAGACTATTTCTTTCTCATAGACCCTCTAATTGTCTATAGTGATATGTCCGGTATACGCAACATGAATACTAATACCATCGCTGTCCGGTGGGAAAGCACACACACACATATAGTAAATAGGATCATGCCCAAAACGAAGAATAATTAATTCAATCATCAATTAGGTATAAAAAGGCCGTCAATATATATAGGAGTCGTAATTAGCATTCCCCCAGCAAGTTGGGAATATTTAAGAAGAAAATATGGAAATATTCATTTAACGCTTAAAATGCCACCGCAGTCACTGAATAAAGCGGTCGTATTAAGAGGTGAAATGCCCGGTTTCTTCACACAATTAGCTTCCCGGGCAAGACAGCACTATTGAGGAGTTGTACTGACATATCTGAACATATCTGAGGTAAGAAGTGACATTGGCACTTCTCGAGAAAATACTTAAGTTTGTAAGGATGCTTATTCTAAAGAAGAAGCAATAGTATGAACGACTCCTGGAGTCAAGAGCTCTTTGGCAGCTTCTGTCAGATGTCACTATGCAAGAGACTACATTGAATATGGATCTCGTATATGATGCTCGGCAGTCAAATTTCTTTGACATCTTCTGTCCGATGTCACTATACAAGAGGAAGCATTAGTATGAACGACTTCTGGACTCAAGAGCTCTTTGGCAGTTTCTGAGCGATATAGTCTATTGTCCATACAAGAGTCTACATTGATGGAGGATCTCTTGTTTATGCAGCACGGCAGTAAGAGCTGTAAAGGAGCAATCTTCTCCAAATGCTTGCAAGCATTCATCGATCAATTCACAACAGATTATTGACGTCTAGTAATCAACCGATGCCAAGATTTTATTGATCTTAGACTTATTGTAAAAAGAGTCTAATTTTTCCACAGCCATCGCGCAACTTTATAACCGTTAACAAGATCACATGAATTGCATACGATTAAAAAATAAAGACGATTAACGATATCTGGACAGGAGGCTTCGACAGAGTAGAGGGATGTTTCGACCAAAGAAATCTTCTTCCAGTAGTGTTCTATTGTGACGTCACTTTGCTTTACGTTCATTCAATTCAAACGTATACCATACGGCCAGAGATAACGTACCGTCTTTTGGTAGAAAATTTTTGTTGGGGTTCGGTCGAGGTTGATAAAAAAAAAAAAAAAAAAAAAAAATTCAATTAGTGTATTTTTTATTATCTGCCGACGTTTCGGCTTAGAATGTAAGCCATTTTCTGGGCTATCATGAAGGCGAAGGGGGACATATTGCCGACTGGATCAAACGTTCTTGACTGAATAAAAACTAGACATTTATTAAAATTGTATTTTTTTAAATCAGCTTTGAACGAAGCCCAAAAAAATTTCTCCTAATAATCTCTACAGTCAAAACTTACCATTTGTACCATCTATTCTGCTGTTTATTAGTTAATGATTACTGGTTCTTCTTCAGAGTAAAATGAGTATATAAATTGTTACAAATAAGCTCGATAAGAAACCAAAATATTAAGCCTTAATTTTAAAAAAGAACGTAGAAAATTAATTTCTGTAGATCTGATAAACAATAGAGGTAGAACAAATGGAACTGGAAAAAACTAGGAATTTTACAAATTTCAAGCACGAAAAAAGTTACAGGTATCATGGTCTCATCAAGAGATTGCCCAAATGCAGAAAAAGTAAAGCAGTAAATGCAATTTGAGATGATTGCTGTTGTTACAACAGAAGACGGCCATAACTTTACTTGTTGACTATTTTTCTCATTTTATTGTCGCAGATGGCCACTGTAAAATTAAAATAAATATACACAATAACTAGGACTAATGTTATATGTTTATGATAAGGAAAATCACTTCTTTATATATTATTAATAACATTCACACGCAAAAAAAAAAAAAAAAAAAAACAACCGGAAAGGGTCTAAAGGGAGGAAATTATTTTTTTTTTTTTTTTTAATTTTTTAAAACTGTCCNTATAAAATTTTATAACTTGATTAATTAAATGATCTAAAAATAAAAATAAAATGTTTAAAAAACTATTACTGACTTAAGCAAAGAACTTCCTATTCCTCCCACTTATTAACGAAGATATATTCAGACAAGTTTCCTAAGAATGGAAGACGAGTCTTAAGAATCTGTAATGTACTGGATCTCGAGCCGTCAGGAAGCAGTCAGCTGACTAGGAAAACTTGAGGCCATCGGTCAAGAATAAACACACATCGTGCTGCACTCTATAAGTGAATTTTCTAAACAATAGCGAGACAATGGACACCACTATAACCGCAACTCTGTCGAGGCTCAAGTCAGAGAGGGTCTAGCCCTGGAAACTCTGACCCTCGCCGAAAACTGCCTGGTGCATGCGAGGTGCAGGAAGAAGCGGTGCTGTGCGGTGTGCAGAGGCCGCGGTCGGCCCTCCCGAGGATTGTGCAGAGCGGTGCGAGAGAGGTACCGCAGACAGCACCTGTTGTAGGCATGCTCGACAATGAAGAGTTCCTCCCTCATGGTGGCTGTGGGGCGGACTGTGGCAGCCAGCCTCCGCGAAGAAGGGGGGCAGGCGCTCGATAAGCAGCTCTGGCCGATCCTCTGCCACCTGCCGACATCGATCTTCCACTCTCGCCCTCCTAACCTGTCGGGGATAAAATAGGCTCGGGCTACGCCCAGAAACAAATGGGACGAAAGCCGACTGACCTCGACCATCGAGCGTCCGAGAAGAGGGAATAAGCTGACTCATCTCGTCCAAATCCCTCCTACTCCTTACCCGATTAGGGACTCGTCGAACGGGTTTCAGAAGGGAACTCTCTACTCCAAAAATACACGTCATATGTGCTTAACACCCGACAACTCTGTTCGAAATTAATCTAAATTGTACTAAAGAAACTATCAAATCTACACAGACGGAGGCAAGGATGGCAAATTTGTTGGATGTGCCAACCTCATTTCCGAAAATCAAATACTCAATGATGTATTATAATTAATGTTAGTATCCTGAATACATATAACCATTGGGGCTAACCAATACAAATATTAATATACTTACTGACAGAAAATATACATTAGATATGATCACAAACAGACAATGGTGCTATCCCATAATCTAAGACACAAAAACAATTTGATATAACTTACAGACAATAGGTAAGAACCGGATTAGCTTCGCTTGGATAAGAGGGCATACATGACAATTCAGGTATACATGAGAATGAATTAGCTGACAGAGCAGCGAAGTCTGCACCAAGAGATCCTTCCCTGACTGTGGGTTACAAACTTATCTCAAAGCAACACCAAAAAAATCTATTACAAGAACCGGCCTTAATATATTAGCAATCAAGATGGGACAATACACTCAAATCTAGACACTACTAACTAGACAGACCTCACACAAGCTATTACAGGACACGATACAGTCAGAAGTTATTTTTACAGATTTAAAATTAAAGATTCTCCTTACTGCCCTCCCTTGTGACTTTACGCACGAACAGACATACTAATATTTGATATACTACTGTACACTACTTTTTGACTACGGGAAATGATCAGTAGGAGCAAATTTATTGATGGACAAATTACTACCAGAATTCAAAACATTCCTTAAAATCTCTCTTGAAAAATTTTTTTTTTTAAATAAATTTGATGACTTAAAATAAATTTACATATATAATTTTAATCTAAAAGGTTATTTTCACTACCAATGAATATATAACTATCATACCTTCAGTTATCCGTCTTCATTGGTTCTTCTTGGCCGAATACATGTGTTCACTGTCACTGTCTGTATTCAACTGCCTAGGCAGAAGGTATGATAACTCTACTATTCCCTTGTGTTAGCAGGACACAAATTCAGATTTCACAGATACTCATTTTAATGCGTTAAAATGATTATTTCTACGCGCAAGGGTTTCACAATACCGCTTAAGATGGTTTCCCATGAATTCATTTTTCCTACAGAGTGAAATACTTAACTGGACTTTTATATAGTTATTTAAGTCTATTTATTGGCTTAGTCAACCAACTGTACTGGAATTTGANGAATTTTGGACTGAAAGGATTGTATTCGTTGGATATTGGAAGGCTTAGCGGCACCCCACAGTTCTGCACCGTAGGTCCAGATTGGTCGTATAATGGTCTTGTAGATGGTCAGTTTATTTTCTAATGTGAGCTGTGAGCGCCTATTTATAAGGCTGTATAAGAGTCCGTGGCGTCTGTATTGAAAAAATTAAACACATAAATGAGAGATACTCATATTTAAATTATCATATTGAGTTTACAATATATATATAATTGAAACCGTATATTTATTTAAATATTCAGTCTTGTATAGTTTTTCTTTCTTTTCTTGTTCATATTTTTAATTAATTTCAAAGTTCCTTTTTCATTTCATTCTTTTTTGTTACAATTCTTCTTTTCTCGTTCTTTTGTTCTTCAGTTGTTAGTCATAGTCTGCTTTATTATTATTATTATATTATAATCAACTAATGTAATTATTTACTCTAAATGTACATTGTATACAATATTTGTATGGTAAGTGCAGATTAAACCCCCTTATGGCAGGGCTACTGACACGAGGGAAAAATAAACATCCGATAACGAATAACAATTGTGAAGTGTTTCCTCCTCCTGCTATAGACATTGGGCAATTAAAGTCGAAACACTCAACTTTCGATAGATCCGTTCAGTCGCTTGACATAAACGTACGTACACTTACACATACACACTTACACACACATATATATAAAATAAAACTATTCCTAGCTACTCCTATGGAGTACAGGTTGGGACCAGAAGACTTTAATCAAGCCATGGCAAAACGCATTAAGATTGACTCCGGAAGGAACTCGGCTAAAGCTAATAGGTAGTAAAAAAATTCATAATAAAAACTAGTTTTAACTTTTTAAAATTAATTTGTAGAGAATTTTATTCATTAATATTGAACTTAATTAACAGTTCTTGTAAAAAAATGTTACATGTAATGCAATATATGCATTTAAATCTGCTCTTATTTCGTCCATTCACATCACTAGGAATAACTAACGTCCACAATATCATTTCTCGAAAAAGAGGTTGCTCTTTGTTGTAAAAAAAAATTTGGCTTGGCTCTCAAGTAATTTAGGACAGTCAAGAAAAAAAAAGTTCTTCAGAGACTCAATTTATTTTATACAGCTGAGGATCAATTAAGATTTAAATTTCATATTTCAATTAATACATAACATTTTAAATTAACTCTTCTTATTCACAGTTATATTGTGAAAGGACTCAGTTTTTTTTTTTAATTCATCATTGGTTTAACTAATACACAAAAAGAAGCCCTTAACTTCAAAATCTCAAGAAAAGGGAAGTTTCAAAGAACTAACCGCTAATAATACTTCTAATAAAACAAGTCGCAAAGTTTTCAACTAGACATTTATAAAATATTACAATTACCTAAGAACAATGAATAGGTTTAATCTACTAATTAACACATTTTACAAAAGAGTGGATATTTCAAACATGTTTCGGGCATGTTCTTGTTTTTGTTTTTTTAGTGATTCATTCTACACATTATTGTGCAACTTGTAATCTGCTGGTTAATAGTAATATTAATATATACAATATAAGTTAATATAAAAAACAACCAACAAAATAAAATAAAAATGAACTGTAATACAATAAATATTTAAATTAGCGTGTACTTCGCTTGATGGAGAAGCTGCACAATGGCAGTACTCATAAATCACTATTTACAATTGTTTGTTTTGTTCGTTTTCTTTAATTATTATTAGGAAGTGTTGGCAATGAGGAGATCACGCGGCCATTTCCTATTCAGGCGACGTGGTGGGTTATCAGGGTGGGTAATACTGGATAAAGTTTGGGCTAAAGGATTGAGATGCATGGAAAGGCCAGAGTGGAATTTATTAAAACGGGTTGTGATGACGTCCTTAACTAAAGAGACTTCAAGAGTTAAAGTAAAGAGTTCGCGAAGTAATAGGGTGCATTGTGCTAGTCCTGGATTGTTGATTGAATTTTTGTGGTTTCTCTCAATTGCCAGAGATTCCGAGGACGCTAGTATTAATTCTGAAGACTAAAAAGATTATTATGATTGAATATACATTTCTAACGACTGATTTAAAGCATCTTTCATACATCGGCAATTAGCTATAACTATCCTGAAGTGTTGGAAAGTTCATCAAAACCAAAGAAAACTATTTTCCTTTCTATATAATAACTGGCTGGTAGAGGTTCTCAATCAAAGATGGTGAAATAATTGAGAAGTTGTACAGTAACCTCCACAGTTCATTCATATATTTTTTCTTTACGCAGAGCGCTTTCGAGGTTAATGCCTCATCCTCAGTGATCTAAGTTGGTCGAAGTGAACTCTCTCAGAGCTCTGAATAAAGCTAGAGTTCTGAGAGAGTTCACCTCGACCAAGTTAGAGCACTGAGGATGGGGCCTCGAAAGCGCTCTGCGTTAAGAAAAAATATAGTGTGAATTTTGGAGGTTACTGACCACTTCTCAATTATTTCACCCACCTTTAAATGAAAACTCTTTTGTGGATATTTGCTGGAGGAAAGCTGCATATAGGAAAACTCGAAATCCAACTTTCAGGCATAATTCAAAAATCTCTTAATTTAGCTGGGAAAAGGGAAAATTAACTTCAATAATACTCTTATTGCAAATGCTCCGTACTACGTCTCGAACTCTACCCTACATCAAGATTATAATATCCTATTCGTCCAAGACTTCATCTCCACTCGCTTCACGCTCCTCCACAGTAAACGCAAATTTCACACTAATCCATAAGCCCAGTCCCTGTCATCGGACTCCAACCCCTATGATCCACCCCGACGACTCAAACGAAGATGACCCCGTGACCTCCTGGGGACATAATCTGTAAATAATTTGAGAGTGGTGTCATTGGTCACCTTCTCTCCTCATGTGATTGATATTGTGTGTCATTGTTTTTTCTCTAATTAATTCATTGTGGTGATCAAATTACAAAATGTTTTAATTTAACAGAATGTAATAAATAAATAAAAGTTAAAAAAAAAAAAATAATAATACTTTTAGTGTAGCGAACCAGGGTACCTACCACTTACTAAGATTTACTTCTGCGCGTATATTCAAACTTACAGAAGTAAGTTTATTTTACTTACTTATTTTATCGTAACTTCCCCTACTTTGGGGACAGAGATCAGCTGATCACTCTTTACTGCACACCGCGCAATTTATTCAGGTCGAGCCCGTCTCTAAGGTGCACGTCATGCACACAATCATTTTTTAAGTAGTCTTGCTCTACCGCATTCTCTCCATTTCTATATCGATGCATTTTCATGAGTTTTTTTTATTCTTGGCAGATTTGCATGACTATATTCTTAGCTCTATTAACAAACATAGACTCAATATACACGTAGCAGAACAAGTATTATGATTATTCTATTAACATTGTTCATTTCACCGGTTAATTAATTATTACATTCAGGGAGGATATCAAAAGAGATAGGGTTTTTTTTCCCGTTTGTTCGTACCCCTTGTTCTTGTGGACCAAACCCCATGTACACAAGAAAAAAATCGATAACAGATCGATATGAGTGGCCACTAATTCGACGGGCCAATCCTTAGGCTGGTTCCGTCATTAGCTCCCCCCTGACAAATGTCCCTAAGCCACGGAACACCTAATAGTGATTCTTCAGTCAATAGTGTGGGCAAGGTTCTCAACTCGGTTGTCCTTGCCCCCCCCCCTGACTTGACCAAACAAACATTACATTGCCCTCGTCAATCTACCACTATGTTTTAATCAAACAGTCATCAATCATTGTCCAAAGGGTTTTACTTCAATATATTTCAATTGACAAATAAATCACAATTAATCTACACAAAAAAAAAAAGAAAAAAAAAAGTTCATTTTAGATTAATTTATAAGAATTTACTGAAAACCAGTTTAGAAAATATACTATTCTAATTTATCAGAAATATTGAAATTATAACACTCCCTCAAAATCTTGTAGTTCTGATTGTTTTTGATTCCAAGGCATGTAGAACTCGAAAAACGAATTTTGGGGAATGCAGGGCGCAAGGGTAGCTCAGGGATCCAAATCCCGCCCGGGGCAAGCTTTTATGGATAAATAAAAGCTTGTACTGAGCCATGGGTGTTTAGAATGGGGTGGAAACCTTTAGATGGCCCCTCTCTCCTAGACACTAAAGTGGTTGAATTGGAGGCTAATACTTAAAAACATTTTCTGCGATATTTCTCGAAAGAGATTGAACTGCCTTTCATGAAATTGGGGAGACATGTTTTATCAGTCAGCTATTTCATTATATTCGGTCGTATACCGACCGAATATAATGTCAATGCAATCCAAGATGCAATCATGTAATGCAATAGAAGGATACTGAGTATTTTTCTTTAGAATCAGTCCAACTGATATCCGGGATACAATCCTTAAAAAACCATTGCATTGGTATGTTGATTATAAAAATTATAATCCGAAATCTACAAAACCGATATTTATGAATTTGAAACCCATGGTACAGTTTTTCCTGTCAAGTACCTGATTATATATGACTTTGAACGAACGGAACTGACGAGAAGAATTACGCTAGAAAAATTTAAGATAGTGCAACATTCGTTTCGAGAAAGAATACCTTATCTTTGAATTTTTCCTCTTTTTTCAGTATTTGCTTTGCAAAATTATGCCTAATAGAAAATTTGAAATTCCAGAGTTAGGTGCCCTAGAGAAGGTTGGAAATGGAAAAAAGCACCAAAAGACCATTAATAAGTAGTAGACAATAGTACATCCCACGAAACGACATAGCAAAGCCATAAATTCTGAATGATAGCATTGGTGAGCATTTGAAATTTCTACAAATCATACAAACAACCTCACTCGTTCCCTCTCTAGATGAGGCCTAATTGACCAGGCAGCTGGTTTTCCGGGAGTAACTAAAACGACCTGACATGACATAGTTTCAAAAAGTTTCACTAAAGAGAGGGAGAGTGGAGAAAGAAGTAAGGAATTGGTTAGTACATGGTCCAATATATGAGTAGAATTCAACAATAACTTAAATTTAAAAATGTTTACGTAGGCTTCGACGGTCGTCAGAAGTATTTAAAAAGTAAAACAAACACAAGTAAAACATGAAAGTGGTAATTAATATATAATTGGTTAATAAAGATAAAATATTTTGATAAAGATGGCCTTAGGTACTTAGAACAAAGCATTCTGATAGCAAAACGATAGTTCTAGGAAACAGTTGAAGACGATCACGTTAATTAATAATAAGACACCTAATGTAGTCGCTTAGATGTATATTGTCAATACATAAGAAAATACGTCTTTAACCTAAATTATAAATTTTTCGTATAAAACCTTTGTAAGTAGTAAACAAGCAATGATACAAATCATACATTAATGCATCTTACTCTCCTGCGTGAGAAAAACAACATGAAAACTGTAAAATGTTAATAGCTGGCAAGAGAAAGAAAAATTAGCTAGAATAACACAAGTGTAAACGAAACTCATTCAAAACTCTTAACAAGAAAATAAAGCAGGTTTTGCGGAAATTATCTACAAAATTCTTCCATAGCAATATCTCTCCCAACTTAAAGAGTATAAATATTCTCTGTAAAAGAGGATTCATCGTCCTAAGACAACAAAAAAGTATTTATCTAATAATAATAAACTCAACGCTATTTGTTTCTTAGTAAAAGGATTACTTGAAATATTTAGTGCGAGAAAAAAAAAGAAGAATAAAATAAAATTGTTTTTTTTATAAATATTTAATTTGGTTGTGGTATTTTATCCCACGTAAATTTCAAACAATTAATGAGAGGGAATAGAATATAAAAAACTATCTGTCCCAGCCAGGAATCGAACCTGGATCTCCTGCTATCCGGGCCGGTGTACTTTCCAGTTATACTACCAGGACGTGCCAGTTGTCTTATTCAATTCCCTCTACACTAGCAAGAGTCTAACCCACGAGAAAGGCGAGAACTTCGTCTTGTACTCAAGGGAGCTGACATTGTCATACATTTTGTCGACTCTCGTAATTTACTTTATTTAATTTTTTCTTTATAAATATTTAATTTGGTTGTGGTATTTTATCCCACGTAAATTTCAAACAATTAATGAGAGGGAATAGAATATAAAAAATAAAATTGAATAAGAAAATAGAATTGAATAAGACAACTGGCACGTCCTGGTAGTATAACTGGAAAGTACACCGGCCCGGATAGCAGGAGATCCAGGTTCGATTCCTGGCTGGGACAGATAGTTTTTTATATTCTATTCCCTCTCATTAATTGTTTAAAATTGTTTTTGCTATTGGAATTGCAATTTTTGTTTTATAGCAGTGAAACTTAAGACCGATATATTTATTGATAAAGGAAATATTATAGAATTACATAACAAAATTGAATAACATCATGTTATCTGGGACTTAAACATTAATTTAACAGTATAATAAGCAGGAGCAGTTATTTCAGCTATAGAGGATGTTCTCATGATACGGATTTGGAAATTTTTTGACATTTTCTCATAGCATGGATTTCCTCAAACTGTAAATTTCAATTTTAGGGTTAGGAAGGCGGAATTAGTTTTTGCTTAATAAAATTTAGCATTTTAATTTTAAATTTTAAAAAAATAGGCCGAGTTTGTAATTAAGCAAAATTAGAGAAATAAGTTATTATCCACACATAATTATTAACAGATTACATACAATGTCAAGCGCGATAAAAAAATGTTTTGTTGAATTTTGCATAGTTTGTTTAGTGCAATGAAAAAACACTTATTTCTTCATTGATAAAATAAACATTCTTTAAGTGTTGGATATTACAGGAAATGGTAAGTACAAATACTAATATTCATTAACCACGATTTGATGATACTTCGAATATTCTCCACATTGTACCAAATGTGGAGGTGCCCACATCAGTTCCGGAAGGCATAAATCTGTGAACACTCCAGCCATTTGACAGTCACAAGCGGCACCTCTAGTCTGGAGAGCAGTGCTGCCATCTAGCTACAGAGATGTCGAGTCAGGGCTATAATTCGCTCGAATTACCCAACCATACCAGGATCAGCTCATCTAAGAAGCCTCGAACACACACGGGATTCTACATCTCAGAAGGGAGATAGACCCGCCATCACGAACGTTCCTTCTCCACCTTCAGCAAATGATCTCCACACCCTAAGCCATTCCTTCTTCTTAGAATGCCGGTCTCTCATCACTCCACACATATCTCTTTTGACCATCAGTCATCAAACTGATTTTCCCAACTTCCACATCACGATTCCTAATTTAGGAAAGTTCTTTCCTATCCTCCTGTAGATCTCTCGAAAACATTGGAACACATTAATAAACCCAAACAGGTCCTCGATGACAAAGAACGAAACATTCCGGGCTACTAAGGAAAGACCATCCTGACGGACGAGCTCATGGTCGAACTCTACTTCTCATCCATAAATCCAATACCCATAATATTTTATCGTCCTCTCCATCAAAGTCCCTTCAGTCAGTTACAGTGTCTATCAATACATTCACTTCTCCTATCACTCTTTCTGTAGTGTAATGTCCTCCCAATATGCCAATTACCGCAGCACAATTTTTAATGTTCATTTAAATACCTCGTTCGCCGCTTCCTCGCCGGAGACCACTATAATGTGAAACACTTGCAATGGGGATTGAGAACGACCAGCTCACGTGGCCGTGCTCAGTATAATGCGATATCATTCCGAAACCTCTCCAAAGTTAGTCCTTCCTCTCTCACCTATTGGCTCTCAGTAAATATTCTCGACTTCTTCATCTGCAAAAATCTTACTTCTCTTCACCCTTCCACCATAAAAAAAAATTTCTTTTGTCCACAGTCCAGTTCTTTTGATGTTATCCCTTACAACTATACCTGAAAAGTTGCCAACCTACAGCATTAATGGTTCAGTCAATTGGACTCTGTTTAGAGCTCTCATGAAAGAATCACTTGACCTCGGAATTACCCTAAAGACCTCTGATGAACTAGATGATGCATACAGCCCTTTACCCTCTCCTGCTACTCATAGAATCCTTAAGAGTCAAGAATCATCTACCCGCTTGAGTCGAGAAGATGGTTCTTAGGCCTCTTCCGACAAGGACAAGGACGAAATGTTTGCCAGCATCTCAAGGAAACACTTACTCTTCATTGCGATCTTGTGGACCTGTTAGGAGCTATACAGACTGAGTTTCTAAATACGCCATTGCCTTTGTCCTCAACACCTCCGAGATCAAGTATATTATCTCTCAAGCGTAAAGTACCGGTCATAACCCGTTACCCTATTGTCCAATCAGTCTTCTTGTTATGCTTTCTAAGGTCTTAATTACTTAATTCTCTTCTCAAAACTAAATGAACTAGCCGAAGATCCCTCCTCTTATCGTCCTATAAGACTGCACCCTATCCCATCGAAATTATTCGAAAAAAGTCTATTAAAACAAATGTCACAAATTCTGTAGTCCAATAACCTTAATCTCCATCATCAGTTTGGATTCTGCTCATATCACTCTACATCTCAGGAAGTGTTTCGCATTATAGATTGCATCTCATCATCCCTTGTGAAAAAGGAGTATTGTATGGGTGCGTTTCTTGATGCATCACAGGCCTTTGTTAACAAGGGCCTTGATGACAAGGGCCTTCTATACAAACTGAGGCGTACCTCCCAAATACTCTCTATCTAATTATCTGCTCTTATTAATCCGACCAATTTCTTTCGGGTCCGATAGGGATCAGATTACTTCAACTACTTTGCTGTAGAAGCGGGAGTTCCTCAGGGCAGTGTGCTCGGACCCGTTCTATACTATACACTTCCGACTTTCCAACGACAGTAGACACACTCTCTGCTACCATTGCTGATGATACGGCCAACATCGGGTCCGATCCTAATTCCACAGTTACCATTAATTTCCTTGAAGAACACCTAAACTACACATTCGCTTTGTGTAAAAAATGGCGTACAAAAATAAATGAAAGTGTGTTCATGTCACATTCACTATTCGAAACAAAACCCTCCACTTAATCTATCCTTCAACTAAATTCCTATTTCCCAATCCAACTCCGTAAGATACTTCGGTTTCTACTTGGATTCAAGACTTACTTGGAAAGAACACATAAGGCAAAAGAGACAAGACCTAAACAGACGCGATGGACTATTGCATAATGGACCACTCGGACAAACAACAAAATTATCATACAACACTGAATAATATAATCTCAATTCACTAATGACCTACAAATTAATTCTAAAACTTATTTGGACATACGATATAAAACTTTCTGGCACCGTTAAACCTTCTTACACTCAGTGAATCCAATCCTTCCAGTCATAAGCCCATAGAGCCAATGTAAATGCCCCCAGAGAAACAAGCTTGATTCTCCAAATTTATTCTCAAATATCCTCCTTTAAAGCAACTTTTGTAAAAATTTGAATCCCCTCTCAGCCTCACCTAACCCACAACAGATAGAAGCCAGAAACGAATAATTTTAAATAAACTAAATACCCCCTCTCTCTTTTTTTTTTAAATAAGGGACCCATCTAAACCAAAAATTCACATTCTAACTGTCTTCCTCAATGAGTTTTTCTTTCAATGTTTTAGAATAGAAATCTTCAAAAATAATACAACCATTAAGTTCTATAAATCTTTTTGTAACTATAACTATGCAAGGGAATTGGCACCAAGGGAACTGAAAATATTTTAGAGTAGGAACAATACAGCCCAAACATAATTGAATATATATTTCAAAAGACATGATATGGTAATAACATGATTAGTATTAGATGATTTTAGTTTGGGTTCGGTCAAGGTAGATCCAAAAAAATATAAATTAAAAAAAAAGTGTATTTTTTAAAAGATTATCTGCCAGCGTTTCAGATTACAATGTAAGCCATCTTCAGGGCTGCCTATCATGAAGACGAGAGAGGCCGTCCTGTCCCTAAGTTCACATTTCCAATACTGAGGAAGAAAAAAAAAAACTCTCCATTTGAACATGATTTGTTTTTTCCTCAAGGAAAATCTGCCAGTAATAATGTAATGTATCAAAAATTAAATAAATCAAAAAAATATTTTTTTGTATTAATTTGATTACTGAGAGTCATTGTATTTCAATAAATTAAAGAACAATAAAATAAATATTCTTAGTATATGGAAGGAAATGTTTTTAATTAATAATGAAGTAAAGTAAATCTCTTATGGTCAAATTTTGTTGAATAATATACTTCCAATCCTGTAAAATAGGAACATGGAAGTAAAATATATTCATTATAATTATATGAATTTTTTTTTTTTTTTTTTTATGCATGGCAGAGAAAAGTATATTTTTCTAGGGTAGCTTATGCTGTTTCTGCTAATTAATTAGGCAAATTTTACTCAAGAGTGAATCCGTTACTGTGTTTAGCATATAAGTGTCATGATAATATGCAATTTTAGTATGAATAATTTCAGCTAAACCCCCAATCCTAATAGTTTAACATCAGTAAACAAATCATAAATTCTTTAGCTTATTATTTTAACTAAGTATGTTGGGTTTCATAGTAATAAACTAAAGATTTTGCTCGTTATAACTAAAAAAAACTGTTCTGAAGGAGTCTTTAGGTTATGAGTAATCTCCATTTTTATTAATAAAAAAACTTTTAATGGCCATCATTTTTAATTATAAAAATTATTGAAAAAACTTTCAAAATAGCTGTTACAATAAAGAACTACCACATGGGGCACTGTCTTAGCCGAGAAAAAACATTCAAGACTCTCAAGTTTAGCACTGTAGGCCTGGGCAATTTTTAATAGAGAAATAAAAGCTTCAATGGGTGTTTATGGAGATTTCTATAACAGAGTAGCTTATTATACAGCACTTTCCCCAGAGGTTAAATGGAAGCTGAATTAAATAAATGAAATAATAAATGAATAAATAAATGATGCCATAAATAAATACCACGGTCATTAAAACGACCTTTGCAAAGGTTAAGACAGGAAAGAAAGCATTTTTATTAATACTCTATAAAATTAAATTTTACTCCAATTTTGTTCGATACATTTTTTTGTAATGCTATTAATAAAAAAATATTAAGATTTTTAATTTTAGTCTTTCTAGGGGGAGGCCTTCTCAAAAAATTTCAGTCAATAACTAAGTTCAAAAGAAGCTCAGATACTAAATCTGGATTCTCTTTTTCAAACAGAAGAGTACCTGTTCAACCCACTAATTTTGAAATAATAACTTTAAAAAACCAATTTGGTCTCTTTATTCAAAAAATTTTAAATGTCATTGATTAAATAGGCGATGATATTTTAGTCAAAGAAACTTTGTTATATAATAATAATAATAATTTATAAGTGTTAGGGATTCTGGTTTCATCAAAGTAGCAGTCATAATTGACAGCTTGTTTCGCTACTTATATCAATATTGGATAAAGTATCATTATTCAACCATCAATTTTATAATTTCTCAGCCTACAGGTAAACTCTATAATAAAGGTGAAATATTTAAACTAAAGGACATTCTTATTATATTATGCTGGAGAATATAATACATTTTTCTTTATCAATAAATAACATAAATATGTTTAAAAGAGAAAATAATAAAAAATATAAACCTTGTATCATATTAATTTTTTTTAAAATAATTTGAGTTAAAATAATAAAGGGATTTCAATTCATAATTAATTTTACTTCAAACATTGGACATTAAATCAAAATTATAATCTACAGAGAACAAAGCATCAGTTGCAAAACTATGAATTACTAATAAAGGATTATTTTTACTTCCAAAACCTTCCTTTCCATACATTCTTTTTTTTTTAATACATATTAATTATGTATTATTCGGTAATAAAACAGAGATATTGCTAATAATGAAATAGTGAGAAAATTTGACAGGCACCTTAACTCTGAAAATAATTTTTTTTATTACAGGAAATAGAACAGCAGAAAATTTTTTTGTGTAACTTACTTGTTATTTCTATTTATTTTTTTTTTTTTAAAGCAAAAAATGCATAATCCAAGATAATTTTTCATTTTACTTTAAATATGGACATAAATAGGAGTAAATACGAAATTTAAGTTATTAGATGGAGAGCACAATGAGCGTAAAATGTATGAACACTGAACTTTGCTCATTGACCACTGGCCAGGGAGGAAGTGAGAGAAGTGCTCACCTATCACAGTTAAATTCTAGAGTTCCTACTTAAGTGTTCTTTAGATTAATGCTATAGAATATTAACTTCAGAAAATTACATTTTACATCCATGATGTTCTACAATCTTTTTTATAACTCAAATAACAACAGTGATGTTATGATTAAAAATGTTGGTCTACCTCTAAACACTCTTTCCCCTTATTCAAAAATTATTTCTTTCATGGGTTTGAAATGAACAGAAAATGAAAAAAACAAAAAAACTACTGAATGTAGTTTATAAATTTTAGAATTATATCTTTTTTGTTTTATATGATACAGAATATAACAGTCATAAAATTATATTTTTTTACACCTCTTTTGGCCAATACATTATTTTTTCTAAACACTAACGATAATGAAGTAATTGAGATTTTAAATTTTGGTCTCCCTCCTCCAAAACTCCACAAAACAAATTTTAGCCATTAATGAACATATTAAATGGTTTGGAAAAAGTTTGCATATCAGATTTGGTTACATTACTTTAAAAAATTTGAGATGGTACATTCACACGCACTCACACACACATATATATATATATATATATATATAATTTAAAAGTAATATATTATTAATATTTTTTATTATTCAAATCTTAATTATCTATGAAAATATTCAAGGAGTTATGAATTGATACTCCGAGTGGATATTTTTTTCTCTACAGAAATGGACTAAAAGTGAAGGATAAATGCATAGTAAGCCAGTCACCAAACAGCATGTGGTTCCCTGATTCATAAACTGGTTTTCTGTTGCTCAATTTTGCAAAATGACAAATAATTGGTAATGAGAGGATTGTCGGGAATTCAGTCATGGTAGTTGAACAATTAAAAAGTAATTTGTAACAAAAAAGTTTTTTATTTCAGCCAACGTTTCATTAGTTTCAACTACCATGACCGAGTTTCCGACAATCCTCTCTTCATAGAACTTGACGGTCAACAATTTATTCTACATTGACAAATAATTGATTTGGCAATGTTTGACTCAATTGGAAATGATCCATCTCCTCTTACAGTACAGGAAGAGTCCGCTTGAATATCCAATTACTTTTTAATTTTCCCGAATGTATTGAGAATGGAGATTGATGAGAATTCCTCTTCATAAGTGAGCAGTCATATGAGGGGGGAGGGGGTAAGCTGGGTTGCTTGGGTAAATTTCACTTTAATAAACTGTTGGAGGAAGACAAAGGAGTGCCTGTTAACCCCCCTTCGGCGGTACGGACAACCCCTGACAGTAATTGGCTCAGCCACCATTCCTCTGCTCCATCAGCTGTAGTCATCTCCACCATGCTTCCTCATTGCCAATAGCCATCACTACCCCAACAGATTTGTATGATCTGTTATAATAAGTATTAATGAACTTTCCCATATAAGCTAGAAAATATTCATTCCCAAGACCGGTTAGTTTTCTTTTTAAACTTGAATTAGATCAATGAGGCATTAATTTTAACATTTAAATTACTCATCCCTCAAACCAGATGAAATTCACAAGACGATGGTTAAAACATTCCCGCCATAAATGAATTCATATATGTTCGGGAGACAAATGCAATCCCACAGTCTTGGATGGAGGCAATTGACATCCATATTGCTTTCAAGCTGTCTCTTCTAGATTTCTAGGTTGTAAAGACAACCAACATACGGATTTTATGGACATTTTGAAAAGGTTCAAATTCCTCACTTCCGCTCAATGTGGATTCAGGAAGTGGAGATCCTCTATGGGCCATCCAGTTCAAAGAGAGGTAACAGAAGGGCAGAAGACGTCCTGACAAGACTAGGGACTAAAGGCACACTAATCATACCCACCTACATCTGATAACCGGAAAAGATCCACTGATAAGTTGGCCAATTTCACCCAGAAGCCCTTGCAAGAATGTGTCCCTAGGAGACAAGGAAGGCAAAATAAACAAAGGAATCATCCTTCTAAAAAAAGGTGGAGTATAAAAAACGATTTAAAAAAAAATTAACTTAGATAAATAACTGAATCATATTATAAGGCTATAATAATTTTTCCATTNCCAAAAATATACTGATAAGAGATATTAACGACTGCTTTAAAGGATTATTTATTAAATTAATTAATAAAAGATTACTTTTACAGCTGATTAGCAATAAATATGATAACATTGTTTACACTTTGTAAAGGGTAAAACGATTCATAAAAATGACATGCCTAAACACCATTATAACTAGTAAATATTATATTACATTCCTGATAGGTTTTAAACTACATCTTGAATCAAATCATGAATTATTAAAAAGAATAAAGAGATACTATTATTTGCCAGCAATGTATAATTCAATATTGAACAACAGAAGACATTAAATCAACATGTCAAAGCAAAATGTGCTCAAAAGCTTTAGCCAGTGCATTAAGAACATAAAAGAAAATATTTCTTACCCTGTAGAAATGACGAAGCATGTTGGACGAGCAGGTGGAAGCGTTTTGTCTGAAATGATGTCTTCCCAGATTTTCAGATCTGGTCATTGGTTTAAAAAACAATTACCACTAACAATAGTCATTAAATAATTGTGGGAGCTTCAGTTTAAATAAATAAATTACAACTAGAAAATTTTAAAAATTACAAGAGTATTTAAAACATCATCCACATTATTGAGTTCTTATTTTCATGTTTCAAAAATCTGTAAGAAGAAATCAATAATTACAAATAATTTAAGCATATTTATTTCCTTAATCAAATTATGAATGCAAAATGCAAGCAACACAAAACTTAGTTTACTATAGCTTTAAATTTGCAAATACTAAATGAGCAAAATTAAAATAGATACAAGAAAACATGAAAGCTATAATATATACAAGAGCTTTCAATTAAAAAAATAATGACCAACAGGCATAATTTCAAGAAGTCATAAAAGAATCCATTCTTACCATAAAAAAGAAAGAAATTTTCTAAGCTTGATTTAAATTAAAAAACAACCAAAATAATATCCCCGTATAATATCAATTAAGTATAAAAGAGAGAAAAATCACTTATATAAACATGGAAGAGTATTACAACTGTCATAAGTGTCAGATCCAAACAGTAAACGAAGACGTAATACGAACATACATCAAAACCTTAAATGAGCAACATAACCTGTTCTATCGAAAACTCTTTATTACTTCAGGTTTGTCTAAATTGAATTTGCTCTACAATTGAATGTAATTCATTTTTTGAAAAATTAATAATATTTATAAATTAGTTTTACCCCAAACTGTGAATAATAATTTTTTGAAGTCAAGCAAATAAAGACATTTTTATTAATTTATTTGCTAGATATTAACTGACTTATTTTATTTTGCTAGTTAAGCATTGATGAGCTGATATTATAAATCTAAATCGCAATAAAACAGTCAAATTTCCTCTCAACGTTTTTAAAGATAATATAATTGTAAAAATTAAATGCTACATTAATTTATATATTTTTGTAAGTTTAATTTTAGGGGCTTACATTTACACTCAGATCGTTTAATAAAAGCACAAGTTTATGTTAATATTGGTTCTATTTATAATCTTGCACTACTTATAGTTGGTTGATTTCGATTTCAGAAAAGGCCTGCAGCTAAAAGCGCTCTCCTGTTCGTTTCAATGGGCAAAAAAAAATAATTAAAAAAGACAAATCATTCCCTATTCCTGGTAATTAATTACAAGTGCAATAATGAAATCCAAAAAATCAGACAAATAATAAAATGTCCTCAACTTTTTCTAGCCTTAAGAAAAGTAGTGAGAGACAGGAAAAAGAACAGCTAAAGATTGACTCTTTATTATATCCCTCGTAAGATATACGAGATGAAGTGATGCTTTTTATTTATGAGAGATTATTCTTAGATAAAAATATCTTAAATTACAGCCATTATATACACATTTTATAAACTCTGTAAAATTTTTATTACAGATGCATATAGTAAACGAATATATTCAAGAATTTTGTTAGTTGTTGAGCACCTGGCTCACTTTCCCTCCTTAGCCGAAATTAAGCCTTAGCTATCTTACATTCTACTTTATAATTTTTTACACATTCAAGCTCTATTTTTGTCTTCGAAAACTTCAAATAACAAAGTAGTCATTTACTCTAATCCGTCCCCACCTTTAATGAAACAAGTTAAATCGCCATATTTTACGATGGACTTTCAATTTCTTCTTTATATCCCCTCTCTCATCAGCCACATTTCAACCACCAAATTCTCATACATCTTCCCTGATTTCAGCTTTAAAAAAAAATTAATAAAAAGAAGATAAAGAAGGTGAAATCCTGAATTAGGTTTATATCAAATTTCAGGGTCATGGAGGGAGGGGCTACCTACAGGTTGCCATTCTAAACATGTATGGCTCAGGACAAGCTTTTACTAATCAAGATTCCCTTGAGCGAGATTCGAACCCGCAGGGCCAGGATTGCAAGACCCGAACGGGTCCCATGTGCTTCTCTTGTACCACTATCAGCGAATGGACTGAATAAGAATTAATGATTAGAATAGTGTAAGGGAGAAAGGGCGTTCAGTAATCCATTCTGCAGGTATTAAGTTGTTTGGTATTAATAATAAGTTATTAAGATAATTGTGAAGATCTCTCGGACGGGTCTTCTTTAGGATTCTGTAGTGGAACTATGTTGTTTAAATGGAATATACAAGAGAATTGTGGTCGAAATTTTACGTGGGCTTAAGTTTGATGTGAACTTTCACTGTGAGAACGGGAAAGTCTGTGTGACGTGTATATGGTTATATCATGTCATCGTATATGCCGTCCAAAGGATCTGTCTAAAAGATAATTCATCATATTTGTTTTGGCTACACCGTAATATGTCTCCCCCATGACCATTATTTTCTTAAGCCTATAAGAATATATATACCCACAATAGAAAATTTTTTCTCTTTTCTTCAATGTGAGATACATCTCTACAGAGTAACTTCCTTCTAATTTTATACGTAATAAAATAAATAAATGAATATACATAATTTATTTTATACATAATAATAAAGATTTATAAACTGGTTCATAAAATGTTTTGAGTTCA
Source organism: Oncopeltus fasciatus (assembly GCA_000696205.2). Taxonomy (NCBI): domain Eukaryota; kingdom Metazoa; phylum Arthropoda; class Insecta; order Hemiptera; family Lygaeidae; genus Oncopeltus; species Oncopeltus fasciatus. Next base: position 543,625 of record KZ807129.1, read on the forward strand.
TATATCATTGGCATCACCATCACTTTATTCTTTCAATCTGGATGCATTAAATTTTCAGTAAGCATCAGATCCAATGAATAAATGGATACGAAAAATACATACAAATTTCAGGGGATTCTATTTTTTCCATTTTTAATAGCTGGTTATCAATTTACTTATTCAGTGGTATTGAAGAATTTGATACAAAATTTATTTCGAAGACGCTCGACTGACTAAGGAATTATTTATCATAATTGAAAAAAATAAATGAAAGAAAGGAAATATCTAAATATACACCTACTCATTAATTGTTTATATTTTACTACGGTTGCATTTGCTGGTGGTTTTAAATGAGAATAATGCACGAGGGTTTATTCATAACAATTCGAAGGAAACTGGTGCAAAAAAAAAAAGATGTCATTGTTCATATTCTCTCCTAAAGAGATTTTCATTTAAATTATTTTTTTTTAAATTGAGAGTGGTCATTCGTGACCTCTCTTAATAAGATTGTCATTTAACTAATTTATTTTATTTTAAATTGAGTGGGATATCACCTTCTCTCTTCATGCGATTGTCATTTAAGTTATTTGAAAAAAAAATTTTTATTATAATCAAATTACAAATTTTTTTTAGAATTAACAGAAATGCAATAAATAGAAAAAAAAATTCAACCATAGTAGGAAAGCCCTTCATGCAGCAACTTTGTACTAAAGAAATTCTTAGTTAAACTTCAAAATTGATAATTCAATTTATCTAAAATTTAAATGTAATTATTATTTATTATAAGATAAAATTAAAAACACACACATATATATATAAAACTATTGGATGCGGATGCCACTAAAGTGACAATATATATATATCACAATAGATGAAATTGCACATATTATATTAAAAACTAGGCGAAAAAATAATAAATACTCCCTTATAACTATGTTCAAACCTTAATAAACGATAACAAAACAACATAGCATATTATTAGATGTTTTTTGTTGGGGTTCGGTCAAGGTAATTTTTAAAAAATGTGTATTTTTAAAATTATCTGCCAACGTTTCGGCTTACATTTTAACCTATCTTCAGGTCTATCATGAAGGCAAGAGGGGACGTCATTTCACCAGGATCCCATTCCCATGACTGCTCCAAGAAAAAACTCCATGGCATATTGCCTTTATTTATTATCAGTCTTTCCACTCTCTTTCAAGCTTCTAGAAAAGCATTCCTCCAGTTATTTCGGGCTAGTGAATGAGAGCCAATTTTTCATCTGCACTCAAGACTCCACCCTACAAGTCAGGTACAGTAAGTGGTGGGCTATATAGACCAGGCCTACAAGTAAAAACGCTACCCTTTTGCAATATATCAGGATGTCACCCTTGTGTTTAGTGCTACCTCACACCAAGACGAACGTTTAATACCCGGATTTATAAACGACACATGAATACCCTAGATTAACAAAGAACAATGTCAAGGATGTCCTCACAGAACTAATAAATGGTTCAAACTTTCCAACAATGATAGTTTACTCCACAGTCAATCAAAACCAAACCTGAAACACAAATTCAACATATACTCTAACCTCTTAGTTCTATTTGGGATTATGGGTCATATATATACGGTGCAACCAAACATACAAATATGGACTCAATATATTAATTTCAATCCAAAATACCCCGCCTTAGCGAAAAAGTCATCAATCTTAAGCAAAAACTCGTTTAAAGGATGACAAAAAACACGCTTAGAAGCTCAAATACAGAATTTGGATCCTTTCTTAAATGTACATCATCTCTTAAGATAATTTTTCAATTCTTTCGTTCGTTAAAATATTATAATATATATAAATTTTTGGGGAATTAATATTTATTTACTTTATTTATTGCTTGTTATTTAACTAAACGGGAACCAATGAGAATAACTTGATTTCCTTGAGAGGAATTTGAAAATAAATAAAAATCGGCATTTGAAGTTCTTAATGCTAACCGTTGAACAGAAATTTATCTATCCAATCTAATTGTGAAAATTTAGAATATTGAAAATCAGTTAAGCTATAGAGACTAGGGGGCACTTGTGAAGATAGTTTGTTCATGACCTAGGGTGCACTTAGAGTGTCAGCTTAGGGTTCGGCTATCACATTTTCCATGAAGATTGGTACCCAATTATAGCTGGGTGTTCCCAGGAGCCCATCTGGACTACTCTGGTTCATTATATTTAGTTGTACAGAAAGAAGAAGAAAAAAAAAAAAAAATTGTGCATTGAACCTAGGATGACAGAAGCTCAGTGCCAAAAACACTGGAATATAAGTTAAAAAAAAAATAGGAACAAGTTGTATTATTGTCATGTATTTAACTTAATGTAATTAGTGGGGGGAGAGAATAGGCCTAGAACTTGCAGAATAGAGCATTATTACATAACAATCTTACAAATAGTGTATAACTGCAGTAGAATGAATGACTAAAATTAACTACTGAGGTAAACTGACAGGTTTCCAAAACTCCTCTTAACTAAATACTGAAGCTTCTTCATTCCCGAAGAGAGGAATATGAGTATATAGTGATTTTTTATTCATCACAAATAAAAACTTTCTTTAGTAATAACTACCATCAGACATAAACCTTTTTGCTTGATTAATTTTAAGTTATCTGAAGTTTTCATGGTTTTTCTATCACTGTTCTTCGATTGTTAGTAAATAAAAATATTTATTTATAAATAATAATTTAGTTGTGGTGTATCATCCCACATAAATTTTAAACAATTAATGCGAGGGAATAGAATAAAAAATCGATCTGCCCCAGCTATGACTCAAACCTGGATTTCCTGCTTTCCAGGCCAGTATGCAATCCATTGCACCACCAGGACGAGCTAGATAAGTTATTACATTCACCATTACTAAATTAATATTTACAAGGGAAAATAACAAGCAAATAATGATGAGTCAATAAATAGCTAGACAATGTCAGCTCCTTCGAGCATAAGATGTTTTATTCGGTTAGAAAAGCAGGAGATCTAGGTTCGAGACATGGCCGGGACAGATAAATTTATTATTCTATTCCCTCACATTAATTTTTTAAAAATATTTATTATTAATTCCAAATGTGACTTAATTGGTATGGGTGCTTGATAACATACAATTTTAAAAGTATATAATAGCTTTTCAACTTTGTAAAAAATGTTTTAAACTCTTGAAAAGTTGAACACATAAGGAAACACTGGAAATTTTTTAAAATATTTCTTTAAAACTGGACTAGTAGTGGTATTATTTGATTATTTTAATATATATTTCAGAGCTGTTAGCTTAAGAATATATTTTGAAAAATCCGACACACTGGAGCTGTGTAACACAGTAGGATACATGACTTATTGGATTATAAAAGCAGTAGAGAACAAAAGCCTGGTTCAATCCTGACCTGGGAAGAAAGGGGGAGTGAGCATTCGGCTATTGGTAGTTATATATAGATTTATTATTCTATTCCCTGATAGTTACATACATCTAATGAGATTTTTGCTTCTATCATTTGTATTCTACAAACATTTTTTGTTACTCAAATAAAAATGAAGATACTAGTATAATAAATTTTGGTCTTTTAGACCCCATCCCATTCTATAAACCAAAATTAACTTCATTCAAATGTTTTGCAATAGGTCCCAACACCAAATTTACTTTCAATATTTTTTTAAATGTGAGGGCCTGCCTAACACTCAAAATATATTTCTTCATGTGTTTAAATTTTTATAAGATTGCATTTTGGACATATTTTGTTATAATACCGTATACATACATAAGCATAATAACTAATTCGGTTTTATTATTTTAAACACACTACAGCAGGTACTAAATTAGAGAGAGAACAGATAAAAAGATACATATTGTTAGGGGCCATGGGTGAATAACTACCTCTACAAATACTCTAATTTATCAATTAAAATTTACACATACTTTATACTTATTTATTATACAATTAAAGATAACTATTACAGCTACCTTACAATGATAAACAATAAGTCCTTATTGCAGAAGCACAAAGAATTATCACTTAGAGGAAACTCCTCTAGAGGTGAGAGCTAGCCGCTTATATAGGGCCTAGATTCTTTGAACCTGCAGAGGCCAGGCGGGCTCCGACTGGTTCTCAGGACCTTCTCTATGTTAGATCTAGACCCACTTCTGAGTGTTTGTAATGCAATATGTGTGAAGGGACAATATTTTTAGTATTCCTTATGTAGGATCTATGAAAATTTGTCATGAAAGCAAGGTGAATAGCTTGATTTGTGAACAATTTAGTAAAGGGAAATCTGATAATATGGGAAAATTAAAGACACTAATGGTGCCTCTTCGGCAGAAAACTTCAAAAATACACCTTTTCAAAATTTTGCCTTATCTGGCAATGAAATGAGTTCTTTTAACATGTTTGCTGCATACCTACTCCCGAGCTAATGCTCAGTAGCATTAATTAATTTTTCCAATGATTGCTAACAACCCGTTTCTTTCCAGTAGAACACAAACCAGCCACTTCATACACATCTCATAAGTGCTCTCTGTTCTCAAGAGCGGAATATAACGTAAAAAGTGAAACTCCTCCACGTGATGGTTGAGGGATCCCAGACTGGCTGTCTAGAAAAACATGAGATTATAAAATATTAATCATTATTGCTAAAGCCATATTTTTATCGGGACTCGAATAATTTTGTCACCGCAAGAAATTCATGGTCAATGAGATGCAAGGAGCTGGATAGGGGAGGTATTAGGTCGATAATCCTAGTCAACAGAGCTCATTCTGATACTGAAAGGAAGTGTTCCCCTTAGGACAATCTGTGTAGATGGGTCAAATTTATTAATAATGGTAATCATCATAGATGTTTTATTATCAGTTATATATTGTTTCAACTATCAGGTTTTATTTTAAAGAATATCTTAATTGTTCACGTAGGCTTCGTCGGTCGTCAGATGTATTTACCATTTCATCTTCCGGGTTGGACCGAGTCAAATTGTTCTTTTTTGCCGAGCTTTCGCACATCATGTGATGGCTTCTTCAGGGCTGAAAAGAGAGATTCTCTTTTCAGCCCTGAAGAAGCCATCACATGATGTGCGAAAGCTCGGCAAAAAAGAACAATTTGACTCGGTCCAACCCGGAAGATGAAATGGTAAAAAAAATATCTTAATTGTTAATCAATATAATTATTCATTGTCATTTATGAGTCAGTGAGTACTAAATTCGGAGCACTAGCAAACCAATGAATTAATTGTTTTATTCTTGGCTAAAATCAAATAAATTGGAGGGAATTTAAATGAATAACAATATTAATAATTGCTAATATTATATCATTATCATTAGGTCTATAGCAAAAGTTAACAACAGATGATGGAGAGAACTTTTTTTTTTTTTAACATCTGAAATTATTCCATCATAAATTTGAGAATAATATGGAGTTAATACATAAATTTGACAGGTTTTCAAATCTGCACAATTCTGAAACAAAAACCATATTTTACACCAGTTACATATTAGCATTTGAAAAATTGATTTTATTCTTCAAAGATCCAATGCAGAAACTAAAAGTATGGTCTCTTAAAAATTATACAAATTAATGCCTGTTCTAGGCATCCGAAATTTAAAGAAATAGTGAAACCATTTTTAGCTTAATAATTGAGCTTTTCAAGAATACGCTAGATGAGTTCATTAATGGACAAAATAGGAAAAAGAGAAGAGGATTTTACAGATGGAATAATTGTAAATATTATCATTTGTTAGAATGGAGTCCCAGGGAAGCATATGGGATCTGTCCGGGTCTCGCAATCCTGGGGCTGTAGGTTCAAATCCCGCCCTGGACAAGCTTCTACTTATATATATATAGCNGGGATGGCAACTTGTTGATAGCCCCTTCTCCAAGACCCTATGTGGTTGAAAGGGAGGCCAACACCTATTAAATAAATATTTCCTGGAAAAAATTTTTTAAGCCAAACAAAAATAAAATTTAATTCCTCACAATTATAATCTATAATAATTCTATGATTTAAATATAAAAAGAAGAATCAACATGACATTAAAATAATAAAACAACTACAACCCTTTCAGAACAAATACACATTTCTTGCGACTGAATCCCAACTTGAGACATGACTTTTAGCCGAGTCTATTCACACACATTTAGAAAAGACGAAGACTATATTTCTTCCACAGTAATATTTTTCACATCTTAAAACAAAAATCACAGTAAGACCACCCCCTAGCATTTCCTTTTCCCTTCCCACTTCCCTACAGTGATATTTCCACAAACCTGAAGTGATTTAAACAGTCTTATTCCTACCCCACTCCGACATCTTGTTTCCTGTTCCTTCAACAACAGTCAAATATATTTTTTAAAGTAGATCAGGCACGAAGTAAACAAAGTTGAACACGAGTCTGTCTCCCTCCACATCACCCTATTTGGTATGTTACTTTTAAAATATTAAAAATTTATTTTATTTCCAATATGTTTAGTATACATTTTATACAGAATTTTTTTTTTGGGAACAAATTATTTTTAATTCTTTAACTACCAAGACCTAATTCCTGACAATAATTTTTTTGTAATAAAACGTGATGGTCAAGAATTTATCACAAAAAAGAAACAGGATTTGTCATAAATGGGGCAGGACTATCCTCTGATAGTCCAGGTGCATAGTTCGTCACTTTAGAATCTCTTCTTGCATGGATTTTGAACCAAATGAGGCAATAAATTTCTAAAATTGATCAACAACTTAAAAGGTACCCCATTGCTATGTCATTATTAGAATGCCGTTATTTCTTACAGGTTCTTACATTCTAAAATAAAACACTTTAAAGATCAGTGAAAATTAATTTATTGAAGATTACATTTGTTAGTTAAAATGCAAAAAAGTAAATTAGAAAATGGATCAACAAAAGAACATTGACCTAAAGTAGTCTCGCTCTATTAAATTTACTAGATACAGATGATAATAAAAAATGTTACTAGCATTGGAAAGCTATATTTCTTGAATAAACTTGATATTAAAAAAGTCACAAAATTAAAAAAAAGTGGCAAAAAAATAAAGAAGTGAAGGAATAATTTCCTGAGAAATTCCATGACTGCACTGAATTGGAATGGGAAACAATCTAATGAATTAGAAACAATGTTCAGTTTCAAATTCAAATAAATGTATCTAAGATAACTAAATTAAAACATTCATCATATAAAAAATTAATCTATAATCAAGGTACAAAAGCAGAAAATTCATAAATTTTGGTTTAAATAAAGTCAAGACACAGATAAAAAAAGAAAGTGGAATGGATTTTTTAAAAATCCCTTTGGAATCCACAAATTGGGGGGAGGGTTGATTATGAACAATCAAATCAAGTTACACAATTGTGATGAAAATGAATTTACTGAAGTGCTAATTATAAACATTGGATGTATCATTTTTATTTTTTGTTTATGATATTGAATATTTAACTGAGTTGCCCAGAGTCAGCAACATTAATGGTTTTTGAGGTCTTTCCACTTGATGATCCATAAGACTCAAGCTTCTTCACAACATCCATTCCCTCAACAACTGCACCAAAAACAACATGTCTGTTGTCAAGCCAACTGGTCTTCACAGTGGTAATGAAGAACTGGCTCCCATTTGTGTTCGGTCCAGCATTAGCCATGGACAGAATGCCTGAAAACAAGAGTGAAAATAAATGAAATTTTAACACAAAAAAGTTTTTCAGCAAACTACGAGTGAACAAACTTCTCATAAGTTAAAAGAGAAGGGGGAAGGGATGGAAAATTTTTTAATTTCTTGGTTTAAATTAATTATATTCTGCAACCAGTGTTCTCGGGAGTTTACCTTCTTTTTTGGACCTGAAATGGAAATAATAGCTTGATGTTGCAAGCTGGATAAGTTGATGAGTGTGAAAAATAAGGTCCTTAAGACTTCATATATTTCATTTTTGTAATCTAGTATGTAAAGAATTTATTTTGTTTTTATCTTTATTTATAAAATGCATTATACTATATAAATATTAATTTAGATGTTGTAAATTATCCCATCTAAATTTTAAACAATTAATGTGAGGGAATAGAATAAAAATCTATATGTCTCAGCCAGGACTCGAACCTGGATCTCCTGCTTTCCATGCATGAATGCTTTATTCTATTCCCTCATATTAATTGTTTAAAATTTACATGGGATAATATACCACAACTAAATTAATATTTATATATGAAAATAACAAAGAGTTGATAAATAGCTAGACAATGTCAGCTCCTTCGAGCATAAGACGATGTATTAGTCTTTCTCGTAGGTTAGACTCTCGCTAGTGTATTGGAAATTTAATAGGTTATCTAGCTTGTCCCGGTGGTGTAATGGTAAGCATTAGTGCCCAAAAAGCAGGAGATCCAGTTTCGAGTCCTGGCTGGGACAGATAAGATTTTTTTATTCTATTCCCCCACATTAATCGTTAAACATTCTCCTATATATATTTCTACATTGTTATTGAGAATTGGATACTAATTAATGTGAGGTATGTGATTGGATACTAATTAACCACTAAGATATTGAATCAAGTTATTAAATTTGGTTAATTTTTTCAATCATATAACTGTTATGTTGGTTAACTTTTTATTATTATTAAATTTAAATTTGTGAGTGATGTAAGTTCTAGATGTAACACTAATTTTCTATCACAAAAGTTATTTAGATCAGTAATTTTATTATTAACTATAGGTACAATTGCACAAAATTATTTTTAGGGGTTTGAGGAAACTAAAAACAAAGACAAAATGAAATTTAAATGAGCTGCTGATAGCTTTATTTAACTCTATATACACATATATATGCTCATGAAATAGTCAGTTGTAGGGAGAACAATGCAATACTATCACTTAGTTTCAAATTTGATTATCTTTCACTAATGTTTCAGAAACATCCTTCAGCTCCAGCCTTGGTTACTTTCAGTGGACACCATGTAAACTGGAAGTAAAAGCCCAACAATTTTGATTGCATGGGATTAAAAAACAGGGTGGTAAACAATGTCTGTTAGTAACCAAGACAAGCACAATAAACTTTCACATTCCATACATGATTGCAAAGCACAAAAGGGGAAGTATATATATATACACACACACACACGCACATAGTAAAAATTAAACTTTGGTTTCAGAACACCATTTTCACATAGTTCTAAATTAAAAAAATCAACAGAATGGAAATTGTTTTATCATAAACCAATTTCTTGCAACATGCAAAACATTTACTATATATTTTTAAAGCATACCAGGTCCAGTATGTTTTAGCTGGAAATTTTCATCTTCAAATTTAGTGCCATAGATAGATTTTCCACCAGTGCCATTATGTCTAGTGAAGTCTCCTCCTTGACACATGAAGTTGGGGATGATTCTGTGGAAGGTAGAGCCTCTATATCCAAAGCCCTTTTCTCCAGTGCAAAGAGCTCTGAAGTTTTCAGCTGTTCTTGGCACAACATCTGACCTCAACTAAAGGAAAAAAAAAAGGATGAATTATGGCTAAGAAACAATCCATAAAGATACAAAATATAAATCTGGGGCTTAATTAGGTAGGTCCCATTATAAAAAAGTAAGTCTTGTTATTAGGTATACAGGTTTTTATTGGTTGCTAATTTGTTCTTGGTTTATAATGACCACAATTTTGATGATAAAGTAAATATTTTTTAGTAGCTTATTATTAAAATTATTTTTACAAACATAAAAAATAATAATATGAATAACTGTATTTCATCGTTCAAGTTAAGGGCAATGAAAAACCCTAACAGAAATAAATAACAAAAAGAAAACTAATTAATATCGTCCATGAGCGAAAATTGTTGGATATAATGATTCAACAATTATTAGAAAGGACTTAAATAAGAATTAAGTTGATTAAATTATTCAATACAAAATAATTTAACTCACACCACCTAGATTTTATTTTGAAACATCTTATACAGTGTAAACTATATTAGAAAATCACATTCTTTACAGCTTACCTGTGAAACCTCTTTTAACATCCTTATCAATACTCATATAGCCCTAGCCCTATACACACTAAAACTAATAAATAGAGAAAGTAAAATTTAGAGTTAAATATTCTCTAGAAGAAAATAAGTATTGGTGCATAGAATAGAGCTGGAATAAAAGAGTAAGTTTGAGGGGTTGAGTATAGAAGAAGAGTAACAAACAAGTGCTGTGAATTTATATTTATTATTTTTTTACTATAATAATTTGATGATAAAATAAACAAACAGGAGCTGCATACTATAAGCAGATCTCCAACGTTCATGAAATAATAATATAAAAAAAGAGTAAATAAGAGAATTTAATTTACAAGCTGCTGAGAGCAATGAATATAAAATAAAAAGTATGATCAGTTTGGTCTAGACTGGCTGTTAAGGTAGAGTAGAGAATGCACTCAGCAATTGTAGTTATATTAGAAAATTTCTTCCTTACTTTTCTATTAAATAATGCTAAAATATAATATATGACCCCTCCTTTCAACATCCAATTCTGACCAAAAATGAATTAATTAAATGGTAATCAAACCCTACTCTCCCTTAATTTTAGCAATTAATGAACTCATTGAAGAGAGAAAAAAACAACAAAAACAAAACATAAATAATGAACCTGGTTTTATTATTTAAAAAATTGTGGATGCTAGAATGCTATGAATTAATTCTCTCTAATGTAGGATTGGTGAAGTAACACGTTAATTTTAACAGTCAAGAATAGCTTGATTTCTCTGTAGGAAATCTAAAAGTCAGTTAAGTAGATACCTAATGATTTATCCATTGTATTAACTTGTTTAAATTAATAAATCTATATTTAAAAGAAGGATTAAAATCAGAATTGAATCAGTAGAGGGAAGGGGAGTTTGGAAGAAAATCAAAGTGTGGAATCCTAAATCTTCCTTATTATTTATCTCTATTGAAATGAAGTCAGTTACTGTAACAAAATATGCATAAATCAAAATTTTCTAACATTTATATCCTACACAAACACACATATAGCCAAGTAACTAGCATTGAGTTGTTAGCAACAAGTTGTACAGGACACACTTTTTGTTTTTTTGAGTTGAACCTAATAAGGAGAGGTAGTTCACAAGAAACTAAAAAAAAAGTTTTAGAACAGAATATACAAAAAAAAATTAATTGGTCACTTTTGAACCACATTTTATTATACAAAAGCAATGAAGATATTTAATAATGAAACAGGATAGATTCGCTCCTGCAGATAAGCCTAATGCCAGGTCATTTTGGAAATATGGTAATTATTGGAGTACTTATTTGTTGTTATAAGCCATACAGTAATTGAAACAAATTAGATTAAAATGACAGGAAAAGTTAAAATACAATTATTTATCATCTACAATACTTAAGAATTCTTTACATTTACGGAGCTCCCATGAGACTTTTAAAATGTTTCCCCACTATATTATTGTTTATTAAACTAATTAATTCAAATGCTGGGAATGTATAGTTTGTCAATCTTCAGAAATTTTAGTTGTAACAAATTAACATAGCAAGGAAAATGAGAAACAAAGTTGCAGGCTTTAATCAGTTAAAGTAAATCTGCTGATGTGTTCAAGATGGCTGTTGATAAAGCTCAACATGTATCCAGCAATTTTACCCCACCCAATATTTTTATTCGTGGGAGGAGGGGTAAAAGGGGAGGGAAAAAAAAAAAGGCCATGAAATAGTAAAGAAATTTGGGCAACATTAACCTGGATATCAACATGCAAACTAGTATTCTCAAAAAGCATGCAAATACAAAAGAGCAAACTATTAGATTCTTCAGCAGCATAGTGAACATACCGGGAAAAAAAAGCCCGTGTAAATTATTTCTTACGCTGTTTACAAATTCAGTTTAATATGAGTTTTAATTTTTTTAAAAACCTGTAGCCTATTAAGATTTGAAAGGTGGACAAATAAATGCCTTCTACAACTTAAAATCAAATTCTTTAAAAGTCCCTTTACATAAAGGGGCGGGGGATTGTATGATCTAAACCATAAAACATACTAGTAAGAATTAGCACTTTGATACACCTATCATAAATTTTTAAATTAGGATTTAATTTAAAAAAAAACAAAAAAACTCACATATTTATCAATTGAAATTAGTTGAAAAATTATGGATTAAAATACAATTCTATGCTAAAACTAAAAAATTATATTAATTAAAAAATATGTGAAATTTAACATTGTAATTGAAACAGGTATAAGATGCATTAAGGTTATCCCTCTGATATAAAATAAATTTGAAAGGCAATGGGGATATCATGAATTTTCATGAGAAATATTACATGCCTGCCATCCCCACAGCCAACTTTCTTATCTTAGACAATTAATAACTGAATCAACTTAGCTATTATACATAGCGTATTAGGCTAATTTACATACTTCTACAATATATTTTAGTTCGAAATGAATGACTTTGAAAGTTTTTCTTTATTGGCAGGAACTGCATTAACTACCTTAAGAATATGGTACCAAGTCAATAAAAATAAATAAATAAGGAAAGAAAAACAGGTTGATTAATCATAGGATATAATACTTAGTGAAAGGCAAATTATCTATCATTTCTCAAGAGATGCAATAAACTATGCATGGCTGCATGCAAACTCAATGATCCAAGGACATAGACCATTTATCAACTTGTAACAAATTAGTTACATTCAGAGATAACTAATAGTCACTGTTATGCCACAGGGAAAGGTAAATAAAATTGATTAGATCAAAACAGCTTTGAAACAAATGTAAAATTTAGATGAATGACTAAGACAATTTAAAGGAGAGCATAAATTTAGGTTAGCTCAAGCAAATCTCAAAATAATATTATAAAGGATATTTAAACTGTGCAGAAAATAGAACGTTAATACTTCATTAACAAAATGCATGGGAAATTTAGGTAGATGGCTACAACGTTTAATGGCACATGTAATATTGCCGGTTGCTTTTCCGGTTCATGTTTTTTCCTAACTAATTATTCAATTATTAAGTTGTGCTAAATGTGGAGATGGGTTTTATTGAAAAAAACGAAACTGAATATGGGAACTATTTGGTAAAAGTGAACAGCTGAAAAAAGAAGGCCCACGCAATGAAACTTAATAACCGGCAATAATTTAAGGATTTCATATATTACCTCCATCACGATTCGACCAGCAGGTTGGCCGTCAACTTCCATGTCAAAATAAACTCTTGGAAGAGCCATTTTCTTAGACGCGAAGTGTGCAGAAAGTGGCAAGTGGCAACTCGAGACACGATCAGTAAGCTTAGGGAATGAAAAGAGGGAATGGAGGGGTCTAGTATGGCGGCACAAGCTTGCAGCTATGAAACTCATGGCAACGGAAGTAGGGGGCGCTGACCACTAAGTGAAATTTATATGCTTTCCATTTTTAGAATAATTTTTTTTATTCAATAGCACTTGAATTAAACTTAAAATTTAAGTAGGTTATTCCTTCAAACGAAAATTTTATTATTACCAAATTACAGTAGAAAAATATGAATCTATGACTAAACAAAAAAATTAGAAATATATTTTTGTTCTTTATAATTTTTAAAAAACTCCTCATTGAATCAATATATGATTTTTTTTAGAGGGGGTTTCCAAAAAAATTTTTTAATTCATTTTATGAACTAAAATAAAATATGACTTCTTCACATAAGACAAATAGTCATAGCTGACTAATAATTTTAGTGTATATTAGAGATTTTATTAATGAATTGCAAAATATCTTGCGAAAAATCTTTTTAATATAAAATTAAAAGAAAAGAGAAACCTATCATTACTGAAGTGCTATAAAAATTTTATATAACACAAATGTATATGAGTTTCTATAATATTATGAAAAAAATTTAATAACAAGTATAAATATTTTACCAAATTGTTTAATGTCAATATATTATTCAGTACAATAATAAAGCCGTTTGACAATTGTGATCTGTAACCTGCTTTTATCTTCCGCGTTTATAATTCCCGCCATAGTTTCTTCCACCTTCTTTTGAAGTTTGATAAGTCGTTAATTTTGCGGGATAACAATGTTTATCATTACAGTTCATTGAATTTATATTTACATCGCTAATCTTAAATTATTATTTCAAAATGTTCATTAAAACTGTCGTAATAGATGGATTTAAATCGTACGGTACGAGGACAGAAATTACTGGTTTTGATCCTGAATTTAATGCTATCACTGGTTTAAATGGTACTGGTAAATCAAATATTTTAGACAGCATTTGTTTTGTTCTCGGGATAAGCAACCTTTCTCATGTAAGTGATTTGTGTTGAAAATGACACTATTGATTCTTATTAACTCATTAGGAGTTAAGATTATAGAGTTATCATTAAGATGTGTTTTGCATTTATTCTTATACAATTGTATTAAGTTAGTAAACGTACAGGCATTCTTTAAGTATTATATTTGAATTAATTACAGTGCTTTGGAGGATGTCCTGTAATTATAATGTCATGTTTACTCCAATATCTTGATGTTATATTTGATTAAAAAAATATCACTTTATTCTTTAGTCCACACTTGTGAATGATACATTAGAACATGCTCAAAATTTATGAAAGGACAAAGCTGTCCTTTCTTATTTTTACTCTTCCATGATTGAACTTGTCTTACAAACCTCTATGTTGAAAATATACTTTTTTTTTTTATGAATTAAATAGGAGAAAGAAGATGCTGAAATCGTTATCCATTTAATTAGTGTATTGGAGCCTTTTTTTTTTTTTTTTTATTTTATATTGTTTTTTC
>KZ807129.1:558373-583214 GCA_000696205.2 Oncopeltus fasciatus
GGGGGGGGGGGGGTTCCATTTATAGTTCACATGATACAATCACTTAGTGATGCCATTAGCAAAGGCTATTTGTCGTTTTTCAAATTCATCAATTATCCTCACTTACTAGTGCCAAGAATCAATCTTTCTGTCTTTGACTAATGATAGAAATGCTATTTGGACAGGAGACTGATTTGTCTGATGTCAGGATATGTCCTTTGCAATTTACGATCCTTAAACCTGTTGGTAAAGACCTACTACATTATTATTAAGATAAAAAATGTATAGTCTTTTAGAATAATTGAGAGGAACAGTGATGGCAAAGCCTTAATTCATTTCGGAAAGTCACAGAGAGTCAGTTTAATGGTTTGGACTTTTGATTGTTTTTCCTTATCTATTCATATCTATTGATCTACCATTCCCGCCTTGATTTAATTTTGTTTTCAAGAGGGTTTAGTGATATCATTCTTCTCTTATGTAATGTGTTTCTTTTTTGAGGAAGCATGTGTAAAAGATTATTTTAATACATTGAGAGTCTGCTTATTATCAAATTATTTGAAAGAGAGAAGTATCCTTGGTCCAGATTAACTATGACTAAGAAGAGGTTTCATCTCTTGTTTCTGTCTGAAGAAGACTCCAGCGGATTATTAGCTAGTATTGTCTGAAGATTTGAAGAAGAAAGATCTTAATAAGGATAAGGAGGAAAGTAAGTTAATGGCTGGTCGAATAACTGAAGACTATGTTGCTTTTTGAAAGAAAGATATTGTTACTTCAGTAAATTACATTACAAAAATTTATAATTACTAAAAGTACTAAAATTACATTATGGTAATAATTCCATTCCATTGATGGGACTTATTATCCTAATGATAATTCCATATTAGGCCCTCAGAATGGAATTGAACTGTATGAAATTTAATTGTTATTTAGTTTTACTTTAAGATCACAAAATAAGAACATTATGAAAGTGGGGAAGCTAGAGTTATGATACTATCATTAAGATGAAGATAAATGTATATAGTGATAGAGCAAGAAGAATATTTGTAATATTAGACCCTTACCAGTCTATATTTATGTTGTAAAATATATCTGCTTATTTACTGTTCAGGAACACATTTGTTTCCTTTAAATATAAAATGCAATCTAATATACTGGGTATCATATTGTTTTACTAGTGTTCTGCTGAAGAGGATCACTAGTAGGAAAATATGTACCTAATATTTTTAAGGTAATTGTTATAAAATGTAAAGCACTCAAGGAGTTTCTTCACATACACTTTCTAGCACAGACGCTCATATGTAGGGAGATAATTTCAGTTTTACTTTTAATTGTTAGGGAAATAAGTTCTATTGAATAAATTTAACGATAGTAATTTTGTAGTTTATATATGTATTGAAAAAATCACAACGTATTTTTTCATAATATGCTTCAATATAAAAATTTTAAAATTAAACAAAATTATTGAAGCGATATTAAATTCTCATTGGACTGTGGAAAGGACTCAAAGGAAGGGAAATACTATTGGGATTTCCCTAATCCTCCTATAGTTAGCAATTGATGCCAGGTCTTTTGGCTTTGAAAATGTGTTTATTTAATATAAATGTATATAAACTACAAAATTACTATCATTAAATTTATTCAATAGAACTTATTTCCCAATAATTACAAGTAAAACCGAAATTATCTCCCTACATATGAGCGTCTGTGCTAGAAAGTGTATGTGAAGAAACTCCTTGAGTGCTTTATATTTTATAACAATAACCTTAGAAATATTAGGTACATATTTTCCTACTAGTGGTCCACATTACATCATTTCACTTAGGAAATTTCACATTAAAAAAAAATGTAAATTTTTACACTTTTTTTAAAATGGGTCAATCCCAGATTAATAGGTAATCCTATTGATTTTTAGAGCAATTTGACCTCTTCTATTCTCTGCATTTTGAAATGTAAAACCTCAAATTTTGAAAGCAGTTAATTTTTTCCCAGGTTAATTACAACAGTTTATTTTTTAATCAATATAACCTGTTTTTCTTAGAAAATAAACTAAAAAAGAAATGTAATAACAATATGTTTACAATTCTCCAACATTTTTACATTACCATCAGAATCAAGTTAAGTAGTAGGAGAAAAAAAAACCAAGACGCTTGTGTGTGTATATATTTAGGATACCTATATTAAGGATAAATTTATGTAAGCCAAGTTTTATTAAATTTGTTTTCCTATTTTCAGGTTCGTGCTAATAGTTTACAAGATCTTATTTATAAAAGTGGACAAGCTGGAGTCACTAAAGCTTCAGTTACTATTATCTTTGACAATAAAGATACTAGCAAAAGCCCTATCAATTATGAGCAGTATGATGAGATTACCGTTACTCGACAGGTAAAGCTTTAAGGAATTATCCAAAGAACTTAAAAAACTTTCATGGCTTGGATTTCAAAAATGTATTCGGAATAAATGATATTAATTCTGAATGAATGAGTGATCACATGTTATTAAAAAGGATTATTTTTTTATTTATAAACAATTTTTGATTTTTGTAATAGTATTGTAAATCTTTACTGATAATCACAATATGTTTATTAGAAGTAAAGTATTTTAACTTAATTTTCTTTGGTATTTTTAATAGATTGTTGTTGCTGGAAAAAATCGATACATGATCAATGGGTCTACAGTGACTAATAAAGCTGTACAGGACTTTTTCAGTTCTATTCAATTAAATGTGAATAATCCCCATTTTCTAATTATGCAAGGTCGAATAACTAAAGTATTGAACATGAAACCTCCTGAGGTAAGATATTTATTTATCTTAAAATTTTGAAGGTATATGGGACGATATATTTTGAATTTTGATTACTTATATATGATGTATTATATTTTAAAATATTAATTAAACTTGCTTGCTAAACAATTTTTCAATTATATTTATATAATTAAATTAAAAATATAGGAAAATAATAAAATTAACTATTGGTTATATTACTAAAGTACTGATAATTCAGCATTTTCATTACATTTATGTGTTCAGCAGTTAGTTTGAAATATCTTGTCTAATCTCTGTGGTTGAAGGATATGAAAGAAAGGAGGCCATGGTCTTTTCACCATCCATTCCTTAAAAGGACCTGAAGTCAGGTGTCAGGTTTATGTGCATGCGTGTATATGTATATATGGAAATTTTTGTAATAGATTAGATTCTCTTGTACTTCCTGCAACTTGATCCTTATATTACCTAAATATAAGGATAAGGTATTGGAGGAAACCAATCGTAAGGCCGGTACTGCCTAATGAAAGTGAAACTTGGATAGATATCCAGAGAAATTGGAAGCTCGTAAACCTTCAACAAAGAAGAAATGCAGATGCTGATGAGAATGGAAAGACTTTACTGTAGTTTTGGACCATTTTTCCACAATGTTCAGGGAAGAGTTACAAATAATGCAGAATAGGGACAGTTTTTAATTGCCTAATTTATTTAGTGATAATCACCAAGACTGGGCTTATATGGTGGAACACATATGCTTCATGGCATTAGCTAAGCTTTGGTGTCTGATTTAATGCCGCCCTTATTTGTGGGATATCCTTTTTATAGTACTTTAATTTAACTTCTCTATACATAAATCTTAAATGCTTTAAACTTGAAGATAGGTATAAACAATAAAATAAGTGACTAATTTCATTTTAAAAGCAGAAAGAGGCAATGCAGCAATATGTCATTGAGGTTTGCTCTAGGTTGCCTGGGAAAGGAGATTAGGAAGAGCTCCACCCTTTGCTCTCTAATTCTCCCTAAGTCAGATATGTCCTGCACTGTATTTGTTGTGAGAGGAAGAGTTTATCAAATAGTAATGAAGTCCAGGTTAAATAGGACTACTTTTAGTCTATTCAACCAAATTATCTAATAGTAGAAATGGTATTTATCATTGAATGTCAGAAAACTAGTCTTACCTAGGTTTTTGAATAGTAGTAATAGAGTTGCTGATTTTCATTTGTCTTTTTTATTTTTATTTATGTCTTTTATTGTTATTTTTTAAAATATTGTACACATTAATTTTTTTACCTCACAGTTTCCGGAATTAGTTTATAAATATTGTAATATTTGATCTAGTTCTACTTATTCCCTTCTCCCCTACCCGAACTTTAATCCTTCTTTTGTTCTTTGTCCCTTTCCTCTCTATTTTCTCCTTCCTCCTTTCAGCATACCTGCCTTTTCCACCACCTCTATTGTCCAGGTTTGCCAGGCACTTCCTGCTACAACCATCTGTTAATTATATCTTCTCATATATATTATATAATGAATTTTCATATAAACACTATTACATACAGCTAGGTATAAGTCGCTTGGCATAGTTGCTAGGTAAAAGTTGCTAAGTTGCTCGGTATAAGTCACTAGGTTGTTAGGTATAAGTTGCTAGGTATAGGATACATGTAATTTACTTCCCTGTAAAAATTTTTTTTATGGATTCATCTCTGTATATTTACTATTATATTGTAATTACACATTTGCTTTAGAATCCTAATTAAAATTTTGTGCTATCTCATTCATTGCCAATAGAGATGTTAAAATTCATTTTTTTAATTAAATAAAAATTATCTTCCAAACAATACCTTTTTTTTTTTTAGGATGTTAGTTCCATTCTCGTGAAATTGTTTTAAGGTTTTTTATAGACTTCTTAGATTGTATAATGCTAGTAAAGTTCAGATAGGGATCTCAAATCTGTTAAAAAAAAAAATTGTAGAAAGAAGCTTCACCACCCAGTACCAGCTATCCCGTCTCGTAAAACAAAAACTAGGTGATTTACGAAATAAGGCATTTAATGCCTACCTGTCAAGCCTCTCAGTAGGAGACAAATCCCTCTGGACTGCAACTCGCAGAATTCTGAAACACCATGAACCTTCCACCCCCTTGCATCGAGAAGATGGCTCCTGGGCCTCTTCCGACAAAGACAAGGCCCAAATGTTTGCTCGACATCTAAGAGAAACATTTACTCCTCATCCAGATCCTAACCAATAATGCAGAGGTTGAGGAGTCACTGGACACTCCATTACCAATGTCCTTGCCGATTAGGGCAGTAACACCATCTGAGGTCAAGTATATTATTAACCATCTGCCTAAACGCAAAGCACCCGGCTATGATTTAATCACCGGATTAATCCTTAGAAACCTACCCCAAAAAGCAATCATTTTCCTGACATACCTCTATAATAGTATCCTTCGAACCACCCACTTTCCACTTCTCTGGAAATTCTCTGAAATAATCCAATTTCCCAAACCCGGTAAACCTGCTCACAATACATCATCCTATCGACCAATCAGCCTTCTTCCTTTAATGTCCAAGGTATTTGAGAAAGTTCTTCTAAAACGAATGATGCCTATCATAAATTCCTCAAATATCCTTCCCAATCATCAGTTTGGCTTCCGTTCCCAGCATTCTACCGTCCAGCAGGTGTTTCGCGTTGTAGACTACATTTCCTCTTCCCTTGAGCGAAAAGAATTCTGTCCTGGTGCATTCTTGGACGTCACTCAAGCATTTGACCGAGTATGGCATTCTGGACTATTATATAAGCTCAAGTCCATATTCCCAAGTACCATCTATCTAATCCTTAAATCCTATCTCTCTAACCGATTCTTTAGGGTCCGGCAAGGATCAGATTACTCCGAACACTTCCCTGTGAAAGCGGGCGTTCCACAGGGCAGTGTGCTTGGACCTATCCTTTTCACCCTTTACACTGCGGACATACCCACCCATCCTAATACCCTACTGGCCCTATTTGCAGATGACAAAGCGATCCTCACTTCCCATCCTGATCCTAAAACCGCTTCCAATAATCTACAAAACCACCTAGATGCCATTCAGCACTGGTGTAGCAAATGGAGAATTAAGATAAATGAGTCCAAATGCGTACAGGTAAATTTTCAACTAAGAAAAGATTCCCCCTCTAATGTCACATTTAATAGTATACCTATACCCCTCCTTGATTCAGTCCGTTACCTTGGGTACCACCTTGACTCACGACTTAATTGGAGCCAACATATAAAAATCAAACGACAAGAACTCAATAGGCGCTACGGACTCTTATACAGACTAATAAACAGGCGTTCACAGCTCACAACAGAGAATAAACTGACTCTCTATAAAACACTAATACGACCGATCTGGACATACGGTGCAGAACTCTGGGGTGCCGCTAAGCCTTCCAACATCCAACGTATTCAATCCTTCCAATCCAAAATCCTAAGAGTTATTGCAAATGCTCCATACTACGTCTCAAACTCTACCCTACATCAAGATTATAATATCCCATTCGTCCAAGACTTCATCTCCACTCGCTTCACGCTCCTTCACTGTAAACTCCAATTTCACCCTAATCCATATGCCCTGTCCCTGTCATCGGACTCCAACCCCTATGATCCACCCCGACGACTAAAAAGAAGATGGCCCCGTGACCTCCTGGGGACATAATCTGTAAATAAATTGAGAGTGGTGTCATTGGTCACCTTCTCTCCTCATGTGATTGATATTGTATGTCATTTTTTTTCTTTAATTCATTCTGGTGATCAAATTACAAAATTTTTTAATTTAACAGAATGTAAAAAAAAAAAAAAAATTTAAAAAAAAAAAAAAAAAGAAAAAAAAAGTTTAAATAATCTAAAAGGTTATTTCCACCACCAATGAATATAGAACTATCATACCTTCTATTATCCGTCTCATTGGTTTCTGCAAACCATCTTCTGTTGGCGAGCGCTTTCAGACATTGTCCATCTTCTGGCCGAATACATGCGTTCACTGTCACTGTCTGTATTCAACTTCAAGAGTTGACACATGTATTTGGCCACAAGGATGGATAATTTCCGAAAGCGCTCGCCAACAGAAGATGTTTTGCAGAAACCAATGAAGACGGATAATAAAAGGTATGATAAAGCTTTAGTTTCCTTTTTTTGTTTTTGAGCCTTACAGTTCATTATCAAATTATGTGAATATATTGCTCTATTTTTGATATAGTAAGCTATGTCTTTAGAATTTTGTTTTTTAGTAGTTAGTTTTTGTCTATTGAAGAGTAAAAAGTAATGGATTTAAATTTATTTATTTTTCTCTAGAACTCACTGAACACTAATTTGGTCATTTTATTTTTAGATATTATCAATGATTGAAGAAGCAGCAGGTACAAGGATGTATGAAAATAAAAAGCATGATGCTCAAAGAACAATTGAAAAAAAAGATGGAAAATTGAAAGAGATAAATGAAGTAAGTTGTATGTATGTTGTTATAATTTCCTAAAGTTTCAGAGATTTATTACAATTGATATATAGTGTTGTATTTAAGTTTTTCTAAAGTCATATATGTCTTTTCAGAGGGAGAATTGAAATAATTTAATTGTTAATAATAAAGAACATATTAATTATAATTTACAATTATTATTTTAAACTATAGCAGGGCTCAAACTGGCGTTTTCTAACTAGTCAGATGTGCTAACCATTGGAGAGGAATTAATTTGCCACAACTGGGCTGGACTGGGATCAATTAGTGCAGAGGTACATCTGGCTACTGATCAGAAAACAGGGTTTAGAGTATTCCCATGGCTTAAACTCTTTTTTATTAATTCTACTGTATACTGTATTTAAGTAATTTAGTGTTTTATATAGTGGTGCTATTATTTGAATTGGATAGTCTCCCTCCACAATGCTTCCAGCTCAATTTAGGCCCTCTGGACCTCCAGCTTTGGATTATCATACATGTAATACCCGCAAATATACTTGTACTGGAATATAAATGTTTGCATTTTTGAGGCAGACTCTTCAACATTTTCCTTAAATTTATTTCATTTTAAGTTAACAAAAACAATTTCCTTCTGCATTACTTGTATATTTTTCTATCTGTTTTGGTCATAATGTTATCTGCTTATGATCCCTTGTTTCAATGAGGAAATAAGGTGTTTTTGGAAGTATTTAGAAAAAAATATTTCCCATTAATTACTAATAAGATGGTGCTATCTTTTTATCACTAGGAGAACTTGAATTTTTAACAATTGATTAAAATTCTAGTTTATATGAAGCAAACAGAACAATGTCTTCATGGTATCGAGACCTGCCATGGGGTTGTAATGCAATTGGAATACAGCTGTTTTATATTATAGTGGACTATAAATATAACAGTAAGATTACTTGTTGTGAGATTTATTGTATCAGTTTGTTCTTAGTTGAAGTTATGCCTGACTCAACTATTTTAGATTTGTAAACTTGAAATTATGTCTGATTCAGCTACTTTATATTGTAAACTTGGTATTCTGATTGTGAACAGATGTGTTAGGTTCCTAACTGAATGAACAGGTCATGAAGATATAAGAAGGATTTAAATGAAAATGTCCATGGAAACACTTCAAAAAAAAAAAAAAAAATATACTTTGATGTAATATTATCTGTTTTTTAATATGCTTACCACTAACCCTCATAATTTTTTCAAATACCAAAGTTTTCATCTTGGAGATTTTGAGCAATCTGCTAGTTAAAATCAGAATGAATAAAACACATTAAGCCAAATCACACACACACACACACACACACACACACACGCACGAACGCATGCACACATGCGTGCACACACACACACACACACACACACACACACACACACACACACACACACAAATGCCTATTATCTGAAACCATTCACATAAACTTACAACAAAATCCAGTTAACGTCAGAACACACTTATAACAAATTTCTTCAACTTATTCAAATATTTTCAAATTTGTTCTTGATAGTTGAAGAATTGAAAACTAATTTGTAAACAAAAAAGTTTTTATGTTACCGGCTAAAATAAAAACTGTTGTGGTTATAAATTAGTTTTTAATTCTTCAACCACCAAGACCTAAATCCTGACAATTCTCTCTTCATAAACTTGATAGTCAACAATTTATATATGTATATATAATATATAATTTACCTCCAAATTATTTTTTCTTAACTTTTACAAAAATCACTCTTCTCTATCTTGCATAGTATTGAGTTTTGTTTCTACCAAGTTTGCCCTAGTTCGTCCAAAAAAATAAAATTAATATATTTGTTAAGTTTTGAAACAAATTTCTTAGGGCTTATTTTAATAGCACTCATTATACGAATATATTCTCTCCCATAGGGCTGTCAAAACCTCACTGATGAGATAGGGCAAAGCTAGACCTTAAACGAGTTATTTTTCATTTATTAATCATAGGTTGTTTATTGTACATTCAGTTGACTGAAATGGTTTTATTTTTTATATATGCTTTATGGTTTTGGAACAATTTATTGTTTCAGTGATTTTTTACTGTACATATTTTTCCTTTCAAAGCATATGATTACTAATGTGAATTAATTTATATTTTAGATGGTGACTGAACAAATTAATCCTAAATTGCAGAAAATGAAAGATGAAAGAAGTTTGTACATTGAATATCAAAACATAATAAAGGACTTGGAAAAATTTACTCTGCTGAGCACTGCTTGGCAGTACTTACAAACTGAGGTAATTCACATTAATATTACAAACTTTAAGTTTAAGAAAATAAAACAACTTCAGAAAAATAAAATAATAGATTATGTATAACTTTTTAAAATTATTTNATAATTTTGTCAAATTCAGATTAGTGAATAAAGAATGATTTTATTCCAGATAATACATATTAATGAGTTCATAAAAGTAATAAAAAAATAAATTCATACTAAAAAAAAAAAAAAAAAAATCTTTCTTCTAATATTGTCTCAGAGAAATCTTCGTTTAAAAATTGTCTTCCCAATAATTAAAAAATGGTGAGGAAAAGTAAGATGAATCTATCCCTGGAACTTTAGTTCATTTATGTGGAATCATTTATTTATTATAGCTGTTATCATAGTTCTTACAAAATCTTCTTTTCTTTATTTTTTGTTCATATATAGACACATACATTTTTATAAGTAGATGGTTTTTTGTTGGGATTCGGTAAAGGTAGACTACCACTACCTTGACCGAACCCCAACAAAAAAACATACTAATTATCTCTAAAGTCAATAACTATCCATTTTATACATTTTTATAATGCGTGAAATAAGTGTTTGTTTTTTCTTTTAGCAATCTCAGAAGAAGTTGGAAGAACATTTCCAAGAAGTAAATGACCAGTTGTCAGTATTGCATGAAAATATAGCAGCTAATAAAAAGTTAGTTCAGGATCTAGAAGAAGAAATAAACTCCAAACAACAGGAACTTGATAAGGAAACGGGAGGAAATTTGCAAGAGTTGGAAACAGAATTGAAGGAAAGTGAAAAAATGGAAGCTAAGGATTCAGCATTAGTAAAAAGTGCCAAAGAGACCCTGTCAGCTGCTACTAAGCACTTGAAACAACTTCAAAAAAGCGTAGATGATGATGAAAAGGCTTTATCTCTAAAACAAGCTGAACTTGGAAAATTACAGTCATTTTTTGAAGGACTTAAAGAAGCCTGTGAGCAGGATGCTGAAGCTTTAGCTGCTGCCCAAAGAAAATTACAGGCTGTTAGCTCTGGACTACTTGAAAATGAAGATGGTGAAAATGCAACTTTACAAGACCAGTTAATGAGTAAGTTTTTATATAATTATTCCTTATAAAATTTAGTTATTATTAGGATCCATAAGGAAAACCAATTTTTTGTACAATGAGTATTTATTTTTACTTTTTTAACGGTTGAGCGCTTACAAGACCAATGGTCCCATTCTTAAAGCAACAGCAACTAGGACAATATAAACAAAAAACTATTATAAATTGCACTTTAACAAACTATTTTAAAAGCCCATTAAAATAAATTAAAAGTGTGAGTAATAAATTATATAAACTATTTAAAATAATAATAACATTGTAAAGAAAACCAATGTCAATGAATAAACTTAACATAACAATAAAAAAAAACAACATTATTTTAGATCAATGACACAAATTTTCATTAACACAAGCTATTAAAATGTAAATAATCTAAAGGGTTATTGTTATTTCTACCACCAATGAATATAGAACTCTCATACCTTATATTCTCCGACTTCATTGGTTTCTGTACATCCTCTCCCGTTGGCGAGCGCTTTCGGACGACACTGTCCATCTTCTGGNACCGTGACAGTGAACGTATGTATTCGGCCAGAAGATGGACAATGTCCGAAAGCGCTCGCCAACGGGAGAGGATGTACAGAAACCAATGAAGTCGGAGAATATAAGGTATGAGAGTTCTATTAAAATGTATTTAATTAAAATGTATTAAAGAAGAGGTTAAAGATTTTGATTAATCTTAAATAAGTTTATTTATTAATATAAAGGTTGAAGTTAAACAAAAACGAAACTCACATTCAGGGTCCCTCTCACAAATCGCAGTCAACCTGCTACTTACTGGTAGGTAGTTCTGAGAGAGGATCAAGTGCAATCAGATTAAGGGTATTTGCATCCTGAGTGTTTGTATGTTTAGACTGTTTTTACTGTACGTTTTTTTAAGTTTTATTTCTGTAGTCTCTATAACATTGAGAGGTTTACTTTTCTTTAGTGAATGTAATAATGTAACTTCATTTTTTTCGCTGAAGTGTTTTTATTTGTCTAAGTGTAGACAAAGTTCACTATTTTGTGATTTTCTGAAATGTTCCCTGTATCTTTGTTTTAATTTTCTGTCTGCCGGTATATTGGGCATTTTGCACATTTTATTCTCTGCACTGCTGAGCATTCATCTATTTTTACTGGGTATTTTAGTTTGTTCAGATGTGTTCCCAAAGAAACATTTTTCTTATAGGTAACCTGTTCATGGTTTTAATTTAGGAAGCCACCAATATTCTCAGTGATATCCTCAAGATATGGTTGTATACACAATTCTTCTTTCATGGTTTTTTTTTTGTGTTTATTAAGCAGTTTCTACTTAATCTTTTTCTGATAAATTTTTTTGTTACATTACCGTAACAATTGTATAATTTATTTTTGTATTAATTTGTTTTTGGCTAAATGGTTGTATTCAGTATTATAATCCTCTGAGGTTAATGAGATATTTAGAAGACAGTCTATGTAATAAATGAAAAGAGTGATTTTTATTTTTGGTTGTTGAAACGTATTATAATGAATGGTTGTATTAGTGGCAGTTGGTTTTTGAAAAATATTATATTTGAGAGTATCATTTATTCTCGATATTGTCAGATTTTAATAATTGAGCTTTTCGTTAACTTCTTTTTTCATTGTGAATTGGATTTTTTTTTTTTTTTTTTTTTTTTTTTAACTTTTAACCTTCATATATTAAAAAAAATTATTTAAGTATAGTCAAAATCTTTAACCTCTTCTTTAATATATTTGAATAAAATAAATAGCTTGCGTTATTGAAAATTTGCATTAACCTAAAATAATGTTTTTAAAAATTTTATTCAATTACATCGAGTTTATTTCTAATGCTAGTAGTTATTTAAAATATTTTATATAATTTATTACACCCACTAATTTAATTATTATTTGACTATGTATTTTAATGTTCTTTTGTAGTTGTTTATCAAAGTGTAATTTATAATAGTTTTTGTTTACAGTCTTCGTTCCGGAACATATTGAATCAACTACTAATTATTCTTGTTTAGTGAATTATTAAAAAAAAAAAAAAAAAAAAAAAAAGTCTATTTTCATTACAAGAATCCAAGAAAATCTATTACTTCAAACAGTTTGCAAAACGTTTTTCACTTACACAAACACTCAAAAGAAGTGAAATAAAGAAGTAAAAAATAGCTGTTGTATATTTAAGTCTATAAATATATGAGAATACTATGCTCTCCCTAATTATAAACATCTGTGTCTGTCTGTTCAAACAAAAAGAAAAGAAAAATATGTTTAATATATTTTTGGTGCTTTTTGATTATTTATTTCACATTTCATTTCTTAAAATAATCCTTGATAAACCATAGGAAAAATTCATTGGATAAAATAATTGGTTCAACATACTTTATGTCCAGTCCCCAAATGTTTTAGGACCAATCAATATTAGGTTTATTTATTAATTTTGCTACTCTTGGAAGCATTTTGTCTCAAGTTAAACACATGTTGGCTCTCTCATTTATGGAAGTATTTCTAAAGTTATTAGCAATCATGAGGGCTTTTATTCCCTGGACAATCGCCCCTGTTGGGAAGGAGAAGTCATATCTTAGGACTTGTGTAATTTGAAGGAGCAAGGTCTTAAAGCAACTGAAAATTGAGAGCCCTGCTCTTTCATCAATAATCTGACTAACTTATTCACTTTGTATTCACTTTTTGCATTATTTATGCTGGAGAAATTAGTCAGGATTTTAGCCAGGATCAGAAGAATAAAGTACTCCAAAATTATTGGGTAATTATTTTAATATTGACGGTTGAGAGTCATCATCAGGCCTCAAATACAATACACACTATTGTACTTATAGAATTATATGGTTGATGATTAGTTGGCCGTCTCGAATATCGTGTGAGAATGGTCGGGGTTTCGGCCAGGAAGAAAAAAATATACACCACAATTTGGAGTAATATTTTTATTTATGCCAACGTTTCGACTTAACAAGTAAGCCATCATCAGGGCAATGGTGTTGGGTGGAGAAATCTCCCCAGGGCGGTGTCTGTTCACATTGTAAACTGCAGAAACAACTGAGAGTTCAGTTGTTTCTGCAGTTTACAATGTGAACAGACACCGCCCTGGGGAGATTTCTCCACCCAACACCATTGCCCTGATGATGGCTTACTAGCTAAGCCGAAACGTTGGCATAAATAAAAATATTACTCCAAATTGTGGTGTATATTTTTTTCTTCCTGGCCGAAACCCTGACCATTCTCACACGATTATAGAATTATAGATTGAAATGAACAGACAGAGATGTGATTTGTTGTATGACAGAAAAAGATAAACATAATAAACTAAAAAATTTATGAAACTATCAAATATGAAAAAATAGATCGATTTATTTTTTCAAATTTGTATAGTTAAATTTTTAGTTTATTCTGTTTATTTTTTTCTGTCATATATCATAATACACCTCTGTTCATTCCAATCTATACTTCTATGCGTGTAATAGTGTGTATTGCATTTCAGCTCTGATAATGACTTACAATTTAAGTCGAAATGTCGATAATGAAATAATTACCCAATAATTTTGGAGTATTTTATTCTTCTGAACCTGGCCATAACCCTGACTAATTTCTCCAGCATAATACTCGATGGCCAACCAACCTCTAACCATTTGAATTCTTAAGTTAATTATAACTCAAAAATTTATTTTTACTTCCCTCACGAAGTAAGAGGAAAGGTTATATGAACAGTAAAATTTCAGTTCTTGAGATGTAAATGTTTTTGGACCATAAAAGACATTAACATTACTAACTTAATCTACTTAGTCATGCTTATATGAATCATTCAATTCCATTGAATGTCGGTTTATCTGCTACCCTAAGTAATGTCAAAAACCACTGAAAGGATTTCAATGATATTTTGGCAATATATTCTCATAGTTCCACAAATTTTAGGCCCAAAAAAATTAAAGGTCTCAAAAATTATTAACTTGATCTATACACTATATACTAGAATATGTAGTTCACTGATTCACTTTTATCTAAACAAATTCTTACCTTCTTGCAGATATGCTGTTCTAATCCATCTAGGGACCAGAGTGTTTCTTGATCATTAGTGTTATATTTCAAAAATCTTGCATTACTTACTTTTTTTTGGAACATAAAAAATAGCTTATTACATATTAGATTTAAAATTTATATTAATTTCTTTAGCTGTCAAACAACAAATCGCAGAATATGAAACTGAAATGAAAAAAAGTATGTTGAAGGTAGTTCAAGATAAAAAAGATCTTGAGTCAAAGAAGCCATTGTTGAAAAAAACTGAAATGGCATTTGCAAATGACAAGAAGGAGCTAGATCAAAAAGAAAAAGATTTGCACAGTTTAAAGGTAAGCCATTTATTTAAGACTTTATTTTGCTATTGTTAATGTTAATTGAAAAAATATAACTACCTATATGTCTGTCTCTCTCTCTCTCTCTCTCTCCCTCTCTCTNACAGTCAGTCTGCTTCGCATAATTCCTTGCCCCCACAATTTAGCTCTGAAAAAAATCATCCGTGGTTCAGGCACCAAATATATATATGTTATACTCAAACTCCGAATTCGGACAATGGCCGAAATTTTTACTCATTCCATGATGTGGATAACGATAAATACGTACATCGCGGAGTGAGCCGTTTATTCGGACATTGGCCAAAGCAAAATACCGAGCACGCATTCTGGAAAAA
The DNA here is from genome assembly GCA_000696205.2 of Oncopeltus fasciatus. Lineage (NCBI taxonomy): Eukaryota > Metazoa > Arthropoda > Insecta > Hemiptera > Lygaeidae > Oncopeltus > Oncopeltus fasciatus. The sequence goes on from KZ807129.1 coordinate 573,592, forward strand.
CATATTTGCTTAATTGCTGAAGTAAGTAGGTTCTTCAGAGATTGAGCAAAACCATAATATTCATAACCCGACGTGAGGAAAAGTGATTGCCCATGTCGGGTTGTGGGTGTTTCTAGTAAAATATAAGGTCATTCAAGGAATCCTGTCGATTTCATAGTTATAGTTTATGATTATAGTTTTAATCTAGAGCCTTTGTTCATTGAATTCATTGGGCTTTAATCCACATAAACAAATGTTAATCCTTTATAAAAAGAGGGATTCATTTTAATCCAGTTCTCTTTAAGCATGCAAAATTTTATAGTATGTAAAATATTTTGTCTATGCATGAGAAGTAAAAGTTCTTGTGGTATAGAGGCCAACACCTGTGGGAATAGGTATAGGTGCCACTGTGTGATTTTCTGTTCATGATGAAAAATGTATGGTTAGGAAGGAACAATGTCATAAGAAGAGAACGACTCTAATACCTTTGTTAAAATATGCTTCCCTGTAGTGGGAAAGTTTATTTGTTTTTGAAGTGCATCTTAATTCTATAAGCTTAAAATAATCTTCCTATATTTTTCAGAGTAAGAATTCTGAGCATGGCTGCTCTGCTGTCCTATACCAATTCACTTTGATAGTATACATTTTCTAACCACCCTAGTTACCTTTAAAACATAACCTATTGGACAAACTGGTAGATTTTTGTTTTTGTAGTTGTTTCAAATCAGTCCCTCTTTCTTCTGTCTTAAAATAGTAATGACTGTCCACTAGTGCTTCCTGAGAAAGCTTAAGTTAGACTCTACTTTTAGATCATTTTGATTTTTTTAGTTCATATAACTCTTATGATATCAAATAATATCAAAATTTTTTTTAATAGGATTCTTTGAGCAAGATAAATTACCAAGAAGGTCACCTGGAAAATCTTCAAACTAAAGCAAGAGAATTACAATATCAAGCAAGAAGCCGCTCTGATATTGTGAACAATTTCTCTCACAGGTAAGGAACTCTTTTTAATAATAATAGAAAATAAAATTGTATTAGATTTTATTGCTAATGATAAAATTCATATTTCATGTGAAAATTAAACTTTATAATTATTATTCATGCAGAGAAGGCCATGGTTTTGACATTTTGGTTTGCAGTTTAAGCGATCAACAGGGCTAAAATCAAACACCAGGTTAAAATATTTATAAACTATAAGTAATAACAGTGTATTGTTTTTAATCTATGAGAATAAAATTAAATTAAGAATTTAAGAAGTTGTTACATATAACCATGTTTTAAGTGTATTGAGATCAGAATACTATTAACAAAATAATAACTAATTAAATAAGTAGCTGGTGATTGAACCGAGAAAACTCAGCATATGATCAGTAAGCCCTTTTCACTTGGAGGCCATCAGAATATTAAATAGAAGGATTGCAATGATATGAGGAAGAAGGGGGACTGGCAGTAAGCACATGAAAAGAAAGGACTAAAGGGGATTAAAGAATTCCAAAGGGAACTCTGGAACTACTGGAATAGTCATTCCTTGAATAAGTCTTAAGATATTGGTAGGCTTTTGAAATATTATATTAATCTTGCCTCTTATTCATTGAAATGGGATTCAGAATGATATGTACACATTCCAGAATCAGCCTTTTATTAAGGAATGACTCATAGGCCAGGATAGAAGCTTGATGGGTAGGTGGTTTTTGCGGATCTCGTGATGGGAGAGTGAAGAGGCATTGATATCATTATTCTTAGATGATTTTAGTTGGGGTTCGGTCAAGGTAGATCCAAAAAACACAAATTTAAAAGTCATGGAAATGTGAACATAGGGACAGGACTTCCTCTCTCATCTTCATGATAGCCCTGAAGATGGCTTACAATGTAAGCCGAAATGTCGGCAGATAATCCTTTATTAAAAAATACATTTTTTAAATTTTTGTTTTTTGGATCTACCTTCACCAAACCCCAACTAAAATCATCTAAGAATAATATCTACGGTCAAAAAAAATTCTCCTTTTGATATTATTATTGTTTATGTTGTATTGGTGTTGTTTTATTTTTTTGTTGAGATGATTCTTCATTTGGGCATGATATAACGCCAAACAACTTGTTTCAAAACAGGAAATTTTATGAACAATGTTGGACTTTGGGAATAGGTATAGAGTCTTTGAGGTGAACTTATAAATTATTCAATTTATTATTTGTATGGTAGTCTGTCTTAAGTGGAGATTATAGAGTTCGGACTTCAGTTGTTTTTTTTAAATGTTATTGGTGAGCTTGGGGATGTAAGGAATTAAGGAATAGATGGGCATAGGCTCAGTCAGGAGTTGAACGTGGGAATAATTATATTTTGATATGAGGCTGTGTATTTGAAGGGAGGGTAAACCTTTGACTGAAAGAGTTTTGCTCATACATTCAATAGTGCTGTAAAAAGAAGGATGTGAGATGGAGAAACAACATTGGACAAGGTTCTTTGCTACATTGGTAATTAGGTAGCGAGCTTGGGAGGGGTGGAACTGGAGGAGGCGCTCTGAATAAGCAGACTTTGTATACTAATAAGTAAGAAGCTTTTCTAATGTGTAGTATGTCCAGGAATGTGAGAGGGCCATCAAATTCACTTTCAATAGTGAATTTGAGTCATGGGTGGTATGAGTTAAAAGATTATAATATCTGTGGGATTTTGTCTTTGTTAAGGAATCACCTAAATAATCATCTACTTATTAAACAAAAATAGTTGTTAGGTATTATTAGGTATAGGTACAGTTGTTCGGTAGAGATATAATTGTTAGGTACAGTATAGTTGTTTGGACTATTAGTAGGTAAAGGTATTGTTTGGTATAGCTGTTAGTCAGACTAGTCCCATCACATTATTTTTGATATCTATCATTCCATTAGACAATAATATAATTAATGGAAAACTTTTCACACTCAGACACCATATTCAAACCACTACTTTGTTGAAATGAACAAAGAAACAAAAACGAGCAACAGGCACACTTACTGATTATTCATTGACATTGAAACTGATTCCTGTTGATAAAGTATTTTATGATGACTAATTTGCTTGTATAATTTCTTGTTGGTGTGAATATTTCTTATTGAACCATAATATTCTGTTATCTAACAGTGCCACTTACACATGCTAGAAAATACATAATTTACTGTCCACTTTGAATATGAATAGCCATGACATAGTTATTACTGACTTATGCCAATACTAGAAAAAATGAAATACTACTGCCCTGAAACAACAGCACGTATTATAGAGAAAATATACAGAAGAATATACTATGATATTAAAACCTCATACTTTAGTTGATGACTTACTATGACCCAAGTTATATGTCTACAGACTTATCTATCTAGAACCTCAAAAATTTGTATGCAAACAGCAAGCTAAGAACAAGTCACACATTTTGAAACTAGAGCTGACGGACTACCAATTTTTCCTCTTGTATTTTTTGAACAGATCAACCTTTTAAGCAGGAAATACATTTGAGACGCCCCAAAAAAGGAACATATAAAGCCAAAACAAACATGATTGTGACAACAGTAGTGACTACTAGTCTAACATTAACCACCATTGGATCTCATTTTTAGCCCATCATCTTCAGCTTGTGAACATATCTTCTTTTTAGCATTTCTAGATTACACCAAATAAAATATTTAGAATAATAATTTATTAATTATAATCTATGGGTTTATTCAAGTATAAGTTAGAATGTTATTAATAATAAGCTAATAAAATAATAGTTCTGCTAAAATAAACTGTTTTTTTATATTCGCCTCACAATGTGCACCTTCTCTTATTTGTTCGGTAAATGATGGACAGTTTCTCATTAAAAGTAAAAATGGTAACTCACTGCTTTCCATTCCAATATACTAGTGTTCAAGATAACTGACTGGGTTCCTCAATTCTTGAGAAGGTTTGGGCAATAATCCTTACTGAAAGCAAGTTCAATTGTCATTATTTTAGTAAGACTATCATTTTATATGATTATTTATTATACATTAGTCAATTTCCCAAATAAAGACTCATTTAAGATAATATTGCCATAATTAAANTTTTTAAATATTCATTAGAGATGATTTGAAAAAAAAAAAAAAAAATTATCTCCAAGATCAAGAAAAGATGAAACCATTTAACACTAAACACATCAAGTGTTTAAGTGCAGCTGTTTTGTCTTAAGCTTATACTTTCTCTAATATATGTTAAACATCAACACCTCACACTCAAAAATGTATGCATTTACGTGAACTGTTATGAGTGTGATGTCTTGGACATTTGGGCAGACATTAATTTGTACAAATATTGATACAGCAGAAGCAATATGTTCCCGTTTTAAAAAGAAGACATGTATATTAATAAAAAATTATAGGGCACAGTATGAATTTTTTATTGTACTGGATATATCTTTAAAATAAATATTTTTTCCCTCCCAGAATTTTTGATATTCTGCCTCTTTATCCATATTACTTAGTCAGTAACATAAAATTCTTTATTTTCATTACAGGCACTTATGAATTAAACATTTTTTTAAAAAATACAACCATTATTTATTGTAACATCTGTATTTGTCAAATATTGTGAACAATTTACTGGTTTTGAAATTGCTTCTCATTTTTCCTTTTTTTATAAGTTATTTATTCATTTTGATTTGGAAGATAAAGTACTATATTTTAATATAATAAAAGAGGGAGGAAAAAGAAAAAAAAGAAGAACATTTTATGAAAATCAAGATTTCAAAGGATTGTGAAGGTTTTAATCCTATTTAATACTTTCCAATATTTAATAATTCTTTTAGAGCATTCTCTAAGCTTGTTAAATCTTATCAGGCTTCTTAAAAAAAACCACAGTTTACTGATTTGTTTCAAAGAAGAAACATGGCAGTGATTGACAAAATGTGAGATGTGAGATTTTACGGAAGATTGACACCTGTGGTGAAATGTTTACTGGCGAAGTAATGGCAAGGTTGTGGTCAAACTACTGCTGAATTTGTTCCTGACTTATGCTCTATGAATGTTGAAATTACGGTCCAAAAGTTTTTTGACAGCCATCCAAAGGAATGGTAACAGCATGGGGTCGAGCAATTGGCGAGCAGATGGCTAATGATGGTAGATAACAATGGGGTAGCTGGTTGTATTATATATCTAAGATATAATAATACAAACATTTAATTGAAAAATATTAATTTTTTTTTCATATATGCCTCTTAATAATTGAAAACATGTAAATTAACATAATTGTCAACATACTTGTTAACGTACTTGTCTCTCCTCTCCATATATAGTTTGTGTGTTTATGTGCATGTGTGTGGTGCATGTATGTGTCCATTCATGTGATTAAGGAAGGGAAGAAAATTGCTTATCATTTTGTAATATTAATATTAAGAATAATTATTTTTACAGGTTTCCTTATCTGAATTTTCAATACACAGATCCTGAGCCGAATTTTGATAGAAGAAAAGTTAGGGGTCTTCTGTGTAAATTATTTCATGTAAAAGATGAAAAATTTGCTCGAGCCTTAGAATCTGCTGCTGGAGGAAAGGTAGTCTAACTTTTTTTTAATCAATAATTTAGGTTCTAATATTTGTTTAATTCATTGTAACTTGAAGCAAGTAAAAGATTCACCACAGTTTGATTAATACATTAAATGAATACTAGTGTACTGTGTTTTCATCTTCTGTTTTCTATTATTATAAATTATTATTTTAAAAATTAATTATATATAATTACTTATATTTTATTNCCTGCACATTGACCTGCAAGTGCTCTAGCGTCCGCAATTATAAAATATAGAAAAATATGGCTCATTAATATTTATACCTGCACATTGACCTGTAAGTGCTCTAGCGTCCGCAATTATAAAATATAGAATATTAATACCTCCGTTAAAGATAAAAGTAATGTAACTATATAAATTTTATATTTTAAGTATTTTTCGCATTTTAAGAGAGCTATTTGTGAATGTAATTTTGAATGTTGGGTGGGCCCTCTTTTTTAAGTTAGCTATTAAATTTTGATTACTTTTTGGAATTTTTATTATGGATTTTGCACGCTCTTAATTTGTACTGTGAGTGTTTATAAGTTATTCATGTTAAATGTCACCGTTAAAATGTCCGCAGAAAAATTTATAAAATACTTAAGAAAAATATCTTCAACATCGGCGTTATCTAACACCTATACTGATAAAAGGTATTTTGGTGATTAGACTTTGTAACAACAGGCTCATACATTGAAATAGAAAACCTTTCATGTAGAATTTCAGAAAACCGTCGGTTGAGTATTCAGTTCTTTACCTTGAAAAAGTTACTATTTCATCAGATGAGCTGATAGATTAGATAAATTATTTATAATAATAGTTGACGCGTTTTCTCTCGCAAAAAAATTGAAAAAAAATTGAATTCCTTAAATATATTTATAGCAAGAGCAATAAAAATCCAATTCTTTGTACAATGTTTATATTTGATGAAAGCTTTCGGGATCCCAGATTTCAGTCAACTTCCCAAGACGTGCTCACATCTGGGATATCTCAGCAAACGAGGAACTGTATTAGGACTAAATTGTACTTCACTACTAGGCCAAATACAAAGAAGGTTAAGAATTTATTATTATTTATTTAAATCGTACGGGAAATTAAAAAAAAAAAAAAAAATACCTCAGCCGGGGAATGAACCTGGGTCCCCCATTATCTGGGTGCGTTAACCTTTTTTTTTATATGATATAAATGAAATTAGTTACTTCCCTCTCTCCTATCGGGCCTCTCAAAATTGTTCTTTCAAGTGCAAGGATTCTGCCTTCCAGTGCTCTTGATGGATTTTAATGCCCAGGGTTCTGACCTTTATGTTAAAAATGGGCATATTTAGTTATTATTAATGTTTAATTTTGTCACGTTGTTGGGAATCGACTCATAATTCTTTCTCCCAGCTGAATTAGTATTGGCTAGTTTCCACAATCTTCCTACTTAACTCTTGGGTGGTGTCACTGTGGGAATTCACTTCTGTGTCTAGGTAGACAATACTGCACATTATTTCATATTTGTAGGTGCCTTCATGACCTTAAATTAACTTATTTTGGGCCCTCCTATTCTCATGCTCTCTTCTTTGCCTCGATGATTTAGTAACAATATCAAAGTCATTGGTGTAAATTAGCAGCTACATTGTACTGTTTGATAGAGTGGTCTGAAGTTTTGCCACAAAATTGAAAACTGGGCAGGCAAGCGAATCTCCCTGTCTCACACTGCAGTTCGTCATTAAGGGTTTAGAAAGAACTGATCCTTTAGGCATTACACACCTAGAGCCTTACATAGTCATCAAATGATTTTCTTGGGGACATATATTTCTTCTAAGGCCTGGTATAAAAAATGTGATCCATGGTTGATCTGCCGCTCCTGAATTCTGTTTGGCATTTGTGTATTACTCTTTGAGCATAGGATTTCAGTATTTCTAGTAGAATGTTTGATAGGACTTAGGAACCTGAGACAAGAACTAAACTGTAATATTGAAATTTGTTGTTCCTTTACTAGTAGAAAAGTGTCTCAGCTTAAGGGCAATCCTTGTCCATTGGTCATTCACTGTCTCACAGCTGGTTCTCAGTTCCTCAACAAGTTTTTACTGAAGCCACTGTGACTTGTGAACCACCTTCTGAAATGTGCGGTCATTTTACAGACTAGTGCCTTTTGGGCACTCTTTACACAGATTCAAACAAGATAGTAAGTTAAAATAAATTGAAATTTATCTTTTGGCTAAGGATGAAATTTGATGAACAGAGATTTAGTAGATATTCATGAAAACAATTAAGTTGATTATTTATATATTAAAAATATTCTTCCTGTATTATTATGAAATTATTAGAGAAAGCCAAACATAACTTGCTCATACCAATTGGCAGGATTGCAATACAGTATGTGATAAAATAAGATTTAAAAAGTGTGCTCACGAAAAATAGATCTTTTTAATGTAATTTAGTGCTATTATTTTTATATTATTCTTGAAATAAAAACTTAATTCAAAATAATTGAAAATTATATTAGGATCTTAAATATTATTAAAGTCCCACTTGTGGATTTACTAGTATGGTTCTCTGTATATGTGGCTGCTTTCAGTCCTCCTTCCACTGGTTTTAGTGAATTAATTTACATATCTGGAAGGCTAAGAGAGCTCTAGGGTGGAGTATCTGATATGGCAGGATTAGATCAGAGGCCCACACCATTTCTTTAAATTTTTTCTTGAATTTAAATATTTTTATCTGAATTTTAATAAGGACCAGCCTAAAGAAAAGCTGAAGACTTTTTTAATAAATTTATAATTAATTTTTATAAATTTTATAACTGTAAATTTTAAAACTACTCTTACTGCATCCTTGAAATCAGGACAAAGTTAATTTGATAACCTTTACTATCTGTCACTCAAATGAAATGGGATGCAGATATGATAAAAACTAACAAAAACAAAGTAGTTGATCTCGACAATAGTAAATTTCAGCATGATCCCTAGGTTATAGTAAAGAAAGAACTAAAAAAAATTAGACCTCATTAAGGAGATTCAACTTTACCCTCTTGCTATGGTTGAGTCAAGCTCATTAAAAAATAGACATTATGCGGATATACATAAAATTCTACAGTGATAACATTGTGTAAAATGATTAATTTTTAAGAGAATTATTTTTTATTTTTGAGCTTGATCATAAAATTTGATTTTTAAGTAAAATTTAATAAATCATATGGCCATGGTTGTTGAGTATTTGATGCTTATTTATTAGTGACTCCCTATTTTCATGGGTTAATTGCTTAAGGCTGAAGGAGAGGACTCAATTTCCTCAAAATGTCCTATTTAATAAGTACTCAGTGCAGAGTGTTAAAATTTTATTCTTATTTGACCTAGTACATCTTACTATAAATTATGAATGAAAGTAGTTTTAAATAAGACTTGATATTCTTAATTTAATATCATGTGTAGCAAACTTTTATGATAGTTATACTAAAACAGATTTCTGTTATAGATTACCTTACTGTTATTGTTTCTTATTGAGGTATTTGACCTCAAAGAACAGAATAATGACAAAAGAACAGTATAAACAAAGCAGCAGATTGGAAAAATTATATAAAATATATTGCTGGAGAGATTTACCATTCTTTATTTTCAACTACCCTCAAAATGGAAGTTTTTGTGAGTTGAATAACTAGAAGCACCCTGACTCACTCATAACTGATAATTATTTGAGGGGAGGATGTCAAATTATTTTAATTAATGTTGATTGGAATAGTATTTAAAAAAGTGTACAATACATTTTTTTTTTTAAAGTTATAAAGCCATGTTTCTGAAGTATTAAAATTGTTTTAGAGATTTAAAAAAGAAAAATTCTGATTAACTTTCTTCCCTTACCATACTACCATTAATATGTGTAATAATATTATTAAAAACTAATTTTATTTTTTGGATATTCTAGTTGTATAATGTGGTTGTGGAAAATGAAGTTATTTCTGCAAAATTAATAGAAAAGGGAAGACTCACCAAAAGGACAACTTTTGCTCCATTAAATAAAATCCAAGGGTATAAAATGGACCTAGCAACTGTAAAAAGAGCCCAAAATGAGGTATTTTCAAATATACATATTTCTATTTATGTTAAATTATCCCCCCCCCCCCCCCCCCC
>KZ807130.1:5995-19391 GCA_000696205.2 Oncopeltus fasciatus
CCAAAGCATCTAGATCTATAAAATCTGTAAATAAGTCTTAAAAAAAACTTTTAAAAAAACTGAACCCTGACTTAACCTTAAATGTAGTGACTTGGTTGGAAGTAAATCAATTAAAAATATATATGGAAATAAATATCTTAATAAATATAAAGAAAAATAAATTTAATTCGAAAATTTTTGGATTTTTAACATTTTTTAAACTTATGTTCACTCTCTCTCTCTCTCACACACACACACACACACACACACATATATATATATATATTTGTGTGCGTATATCTGGGTGTATGCGTATAGGTGGGTGTGGGAACGCGCGCGCGCTTTCCAGCGTCCAAAATTTTAAAAATAATGAAAAATAATTCAGTGGATGATTTTGTAAAGTGACTGAAATCGGATGGTGGAGTGGGGGAGTTTAGGCAGAGACTAAAATTTAAAGTCTGAATATCTTTGATATTATTATGTAAAAAACAATGCTAAAATGGATTTATGTTCTATATCACACACACAAAAAAATTGCAAATTAAGAAAAATATTTAATTAAGTAGTCATGTATAGAGCGGGACCTTTTATTTTTTAAATACAGAAACCAAATTAATTCATTTTTGTTGAGATCAGACTCGAGGAAGATGGAGTGAGAAAAAATTGTATATTTTTTTAAAAAATTAATTTAATTTTTTGCTATTATACGTGTTACAAAAAAGTTAATAGAATATAATACATGTAAATTATAATTTTTTAAAGTTTATGTCCAAAAATATTTTTAGAATAATTCTTGTTGAGTAAGAAATTTACGAATTTAACTACGATAGGTAAGAAATTCCCCAACTTTTCTATCCCGTCCTTATTCTGTCAGTCAAATGTCAAATTTAGTTTTTAAATTTTCCTCTCCGGTTTGTAAAATAAAATTTGCCGTTTTCTCTTATTTAATATTATTATTCAATTTATTCCAATAAAATATAGAAAATTTGTTTATATCCATAACGACGGGCTATTTATTGTACTGTGCGAAAATTAATACTTTATTTTATTCATCATGTTTTTCCTTCCACAGGGGCCTTTCTCAATAATCCCCAAGGAAGTACTGGAATGCGGTGGAGTTGAATCGACAAATCAAATCCGATTCTCCAGCTTCAAAATAAAAAAAGTGAACAGGACTTCCTATACGTACTCTTCGGAGATAATCATGGATCGCGCTATAGCGGACGATATGACGGCAAGTATTTCCTACCAGGATTGTACTTATAGGTCTAGTAAGGTGATCCAAGAAGTACAGAGCGCTCTAGGAAATGTTTAGTACCTGCTCTATTGTTGTTCTGGGCCCTTGTCCTGTCCCGGAATGAGAAAGGACAATGTTATTAAGAACATTTTAATTTCAGTTGTTGATTTTGAATATATATATATATATATGGATATACACTCATTACTCTCTAATAGGTGTTTTTTAGAACAAAGTANATCAGTCGTGAAGATATTTTTTTGTGGGCTATGTACAACAAATAAGTACATCTACTCATTACAGATAACAATTGATCCTACTGCCCTTACTAATATTAATAAATAAATATAAAATATGAATTACTTAAAGTTAGTCAATAAATATAAACAAATTAATTAAATGTGCTTATTTACAGCCACTTACAGGAGAAGTTATGTCACTGGCCAGAAGATTTAAGACGCGAGATCTGACACGGAATCTGATACTGACTCTAGGGCTGTTAGCGAACCACATTTTAACTCTTTAGAACTGTATAGATAAGCGAGGGCAGGCCGAGATGAATCTAGTAGCCGTTATGGGTAACCCTAATTTCCTTTTCTGAAGTAAGGAAGCAGGTGACCTCCTTCAATTGGCCTCTTCCCGTAAAGGTCTGGTCCTCTCGCTACGAGTTTCTCCAGCCTTTAACAATACAATAAGTGTTTTCGTAGATATGTTAAGGAATTTATATAAAATTAAATTTTACATTAATATAAATCAATAATATTTTGTATAACACTAACTATAACGAAGACTTAATGTTTAAAACTTTAATTTTTAAGTTTATATTTAAAAATATAACCTAATAAATTTATTCATCCTTTTGCAATAGACAGCTTAAATACCGAATTCATTTCTAAACTCTTAAACACTTTTAAATTTTACTCTTTTGTTGGTAANGGTCTTGTAGATGGTCAGTTTATTTTCTAATGTGAGCTGTGAGCGCCTATTTATAAGGCTGTATAAGAGTCCGTGGCGTCTGTTGAGTTCTTGTCGTTTGATTTTAGTATGTTCATTCCAGTTGAGTCGTGAGTCAAGTTGCAACCCTAGGTAACGGACTGAATCAGAGAGAGGTATAGGTATGTTATTGTATGTAACATTATTAGGAGAATCTTTTCTTAATTTAAAATTTACTTGTACGCATTTGGACTCATTTATTTTGATTATCCATTTACTGCACCACTGCTGAATAGCATATTTACTAATCAATTTCAAAGGCATATCTGGGTGTATGTTTTGTATGTCAATATTTATACTTATAGAAGTTCTTTGTTACTCCAAATAATTTATTTATAATCACTTAAAAAAAAAATGGTTGTTTTGGTTATTATGACTGCAAGTGTTAACATCAAAATGATTAGGTAGGATTTTAATTAATCCTAAGTCTCTCTCTGAAATCCTAATAAACGGACCCATAAATTGGGAGGATTCCCATCCCCACCTATAATCCGACGATAATCTTTCGCTTTTGCTATACAGCAGTCAGTTTGGGAAGTGTCAATTAGCCCTCCCAGCAAAATTTCTAAGCCACTAAATCCACTCCCTCAAAACATCCTAAATCTCCCATCGCAAAAACGTTGAGCCCGAAAATACCGCTATTCCTCTGAACGCCTCTCTTTTTATAAACTCTCCCGTAAAAAAAAAAAAAAAAAAAAAAAAAAAAAAAATCGTTTCTCCATAGAAATAAAACCATTAATTCCTATTTTACTCTCACATCATTCGATTAATCTCCTTGGATGGCATCAATTCTTTAGAGCCATAACCTTTCTGCACTTCATCATCGTGGCGATTCTTCGTGGGCATCGGCAGGCAAGAAAAGCTCAGATCTATTTGCCATTCACACCTCATCCATATCCAGACAACCTATCTCGTGAGTCAGAAATTGATGAATTCCTTAAATGCCCTCTGTCTCTCTCTTTCTGCATCCCGATTCGGTCAATACTTCTAAAGCAAAATGTCTCATGTCCCGTCTTTGCGGGAGAAAACCCCAGGTTATGTTTTCATCACATTCATAACCATACGATACCTTCCTTAAAAAAGCCCTTATCTTCCTCTCTCTCCCACATACTCACGCAAAAGCATTTATATAAATATATAGAACTGTATATTCCGTCTTGATCATTTCCCATTAACTATGAAATTTTCCATTATAATCCTCTTTCCCAAACCAAATAAACTAGCCATGACGCCCTCCTTTTATCGGCTTATAGCCTGCTCCCTATTCTTTCCAAAACATTCGAAAAAAATTGTACTAATACAAATGTTTCCGATCCTACAGTCCAATAACCTTATTCCTGATCATCAGTTTGGATTCCGCACACATCAGTCTACATCTCTACATCAAGTGTTTCGCGAGCATCTTATTATCCCTTGAGAAAAAGGAATATTGTATAGGTTCCTTTCGGGATGTAAATACAGGCCTTTGGTCATGTGTGGTACAAGGTACTATGTAAACTGGAGTTTAACCCCCACAATGTCTAGTTAGCCGCTACTATTTATCTTACAGATTTTTCTGGGTGCGACAAGAATCAGATTATTATTCCTACTACCACCCAATAAAAGTGGGAGTTCCTCAGGGCAGTGTACTCGTACTCATTCTTTACATATTATATACTTCCGATTTCCAAAGAAGTAGATACCCTCTCTGCTACCTTTGCCGATGATATAGCCTTCATCGTGTCAGACCCTGATCCCACAGTTGCCATTAATTCCTTCAAGAACACCTAAACCTCATAACCGCTTGGCGTAAGATGTGGCGCATAAAAATGAAGGAAAGTAAATGTGTTCGCACAACATTCACTCTCTATACCAATCCTCCGCTTAATATATCTTTCAACAATATTTCTATCCCCCAATCCAACTCCGTAGGGTAGCTCGGTTTCGACTTGGGCTCAAGATTTACCCGGAAGGAACACATCAGGCAAAAAAAAAACAAAAAAAAAAAACAAGACCTAAACAGGTGATACGGAATATTGACAAATTGGAAAACCGCCAAAAATATTAGTATAGAAAAACAAACGATCAACAAAAAAATTCTCAAACCTTTTTTGACATGTGGTACAGAACTCTGGATCCAAATAATCCAATCCTTCCAGTCCAAAGCGAATTGACAACATTGTATGAAATTTAAATAAGCAATTTTTTGCAGGATGTAATAAGTACATTTTTTTAAATTCAAGAATACGACTATAATTAAGTTGCAGTTAAGAATTTTCACTGAAAATGAGTTTTACGTAGTTATTGATAAATAATGATATTGACTGCAAAATAAATTCAAACATCAATATTACTATATCATTTAATTCACTATATTTTTTTTTCTTTTCTAGTTAGTCCTTGACATTTCTAAATGGGGCAATGGAGGCTGGAGACCTAATTACTTCACATTTGACATGGAGAAGGGCTGTACATCTCTAATGGATTTCGTACCACCAGTATTTCAAATATTGGAAGCTTTGACAAACCACTCCGAATGTCCCTTTCCAACTGTAAGTGGCAGGAGTTACAGATAGAGGCTGAGAGGGTTAGGGAGTGAGAAAAAGAATGAGAGAGAGAGTGTGGGGTGGGTGGAGATAGATAGGGATAGTGGGAGGGAGAAAGAGAGAGGGATAGGGATATGGGGTGGGAGAGGGGGTGGGTGAGGGAGAGAAAAAGGGAGAGGGAGAAGGTGAGGAAGAGGAAGAGAAAGTGTTTGGGATGGGGGGAGATAGATAGGGATAGAGGGAGGGAGAGAGAGAGGGATAGGGATATGGGGAGGGAGAGGGAGAGGGTGAGGGAGAGAAAAAGGGAGAGGGAGAAGGTGAGGAAGAGGAAGAGAGAGAGAGTGTGGGGTGGGGGGAGATAGATAGGGATAGTGGGAGGGAGAGAGGGAGGAATAGGGATATGGGGAGGGAGAGGGAGTGGGCGAGGGAGAGAAAAAGGGAGAGGGAGAAGGTGAGGAAGAGGGAGTGAGAGTGTGGGGAGGAGGGAAGGCGTGAAGAGTGTGATTTTGATTAAGATTTATTCTCTTTGGAATTTGGCAAGGTTAAGGTCCCGTAAGTTTATTCATATAAGGAACGATTGGAAAATTAATTTTTAGAATAAACTACCTTAAACTTGCTATAAACCATCAGAGATAATATAGATTAAATAAATATATTACAGACATTAGAAATTGAAAATTTCTAAGAACTTATTTATTTATGTAGAGACACTATATTTATTCATTTTAAATAATAAAGTAATTGTTGTTGTAGTTCCACGCTAAATTAACTAAAAGAAATGCACAGGGAGCCAAAAAAAAAAAAAAAAATCTTACTCATCAGTCAGCAGACTGAAGTAGTAAGATTTTTTTTTCTGGCCCCCTGTGCATTTCTTGTTATATTTATTTATATTTTAAATTCATTTAAAACAGCTATAATTTACATCCCATCATGAAAATCAATCAGTAAGTCGCATTTACACAAGAGTGTTGTAAAGTTCTTGAGAGAAAGGGGTCAGGGGTGGTGAGATTGGATTAGCGGCGGGTCGGGTGCTTTGAGTGCTGTTAAGGGGTGTGTAGACAGCACCCTCATACTCTAAAGAACGCCTCAGATTGCACAGACTCCGAGGCTCTGGACGCCCAGCGCTGACATGCAGAGACTCTTTCAGAATCCTAGCATTCAAATATTATATTTTTAGATTCTGAAACTACACACAAACTCCAATGAAATCCTCCCTCCTGTCAAAAGTTTCTATCATTTGTATATTCACCACAGTTCTGGCATTACTTTCTTCTCCGACGGGCCTTCTTCTCTATTGCCTGGACGGGCATTATGACCGATTGGTCATTACCCAAATAAATACAAATTGTTTACCAAATAGTCAATTAGTTATGCAGTAACGCTAATTGTAAAGTATTTTTGGTTGTATTTTTATTCTTTATTTTTTCTTTAAGGGCACTTTCAACATCGTAGACTTCCCTGTCAATGAGATCAAAATAACCAAATCAATGGAAATGTTCGAGTATGGCCGCTATAAATCATACTGTTCTTTACTTATTGATGAAGTAAATATTGGATGCCTGGGACTTGTATTTGAAGTGGTACCAAATAAAAAACCGAAGGAAAAAAAGCCTAAAACAGCACCATGAAATGTATGAGACGAATTGCTTTTTTATATTTATTAAATAACAGCACATTAACTCTATAATTTAAAATTACTGCAAAATATTTGAATTGTTCTTTTTCCTCCTCCTACACTAATTTCACGATTCAGATAGATTAATTTCAGAATATTTTCAGCAAATTATCAACTGATAAGAAAGACACTAAATTGAAGCCACACGAAGCCTGTAACTCGATGTTCAACATTACACCAGAGTTTCATCGTGAGATTTAACTAACCCTTACGAAAAAAAGTGAAGAAGCCAGAAAAACAACTTCAAATGAGATAAGAAAAATATGAAAATGCTATTCACGTTGGTTCCATTACAAATTTCAATAAATCCTACATTGGGGAGCATGAAAGGATGCTAAAATATTGACCAGTGAAAATTTTATATAAATATGCATTTTTTATATGCAATTTAGCATTTGAAATTTTTAGAATAAATTTTTCTTTAGCAATCGGTCGATGAGTTGGCTAATGGCTGAACTATACCTGTTTAGAGGAAGGCCAAAATTTAACATCTAAACTATATTAATTTAATTAAATATATTTAAGATATTACGCTTATAAATTGTTTTCACCCTCTCACATCATGAATTTAAAAATGATAACAGATTTGAATGAAAAATTTTTATTCAGCATTTTCTAACAGAAATAACGAATAATATCGTATTTATTTTAAATATTTTTCTCGGACTTACTTTCCTAAATATCTTCCTTAATATATGTTTTTTTTTCTCTCTCAAAAATCACCAGAGAATACAAATGTAATTGTACACTGACATTTTTTATGCACCTTGATTTCCTTTCGTTAAACTAATAATAATGAAGATATTAAGGTATTCAGATCAAATTGAGAGCTTTTGACCGTAGAGATTATTGGTAGATGTTTTTTGCTGGGGTTCGGTCAAGTTTGATCCAAAAAATGCAATAAAAAAAATTTGATTATTGATCATTCATCCAAAATTTTTGACTATGATCAGTCATGAACATTTGATCCAGGTGACACGACGTCCCCTGTCGCCTTCATGATAGGCCTGAAGATGGCTTATAATGTAAGCAGAATATGGAGAGTATGTACTACAATATCGGTATATAATAAATATTAATATAATATTATGATATTACATTTTGCTCTCTCTTTAAAACCTCTTTCCCTCTCAACTGATTTTATCCATAACCAACTCAGTTTTGAGAAAAATCTTGATTCCGAATTCGGTTTCATTTTTTTTAAATTGCGTGTGAAGACACTTAAATATATACATACATGTACAGAATATTTTTTGTAAGTTCATTAAAGTTCTGTTGAAGTTTTTTAAAAGTCCTGCCATGAAACCTACGTTAATAGCATGAATTCCTTAGGGGAAGTCTACTTCAAGAATACTGAAAAACTAAGACCTTCTAGAGTCTTCCTGATCGACATGTGATCGATTCGCTTCACAGATAAAAACACAAATTTAAGTAAAAACCACAGTTCACTATCACTGTACCTCGAGAAGCTGGCCTGTACATCGAGATGTAATAGAACGACTATAATCGATGCAAACAGGCGTGTGGCTGCTTTTCACATGGAAATTACTTAAAGTAACATTACTCGTGTTAGATATGAAAATGTGGAACCTCCGTGAGTGTGCAGTTCATCCCACCAGATTACATGTTTGGGAACCGGAGCGCGGAGTGCCCAGACTTGAAAATTGGTTCAGACTGAATCTTTGATGTAGATTTTAAGAAAACAAGCTGAGATTCACTGGCTGTAGGATCTCTGTCTTATTAGGTCTATGATAAACATGAATGAAATAATACAATTCCTCAACAAAATACACAAAATTTACGATTACTATTGAAATCCAATTTTATCCCCACTCTTTAAAAATGCAGAAATCCAGTTAATTATAAACTATCTTTTTATTTTCCGTAGAGAGATGAAGCCATTCACGTTAGTGACAAAACATGACCTTTCCAAAATTAAAACATTTCTTCACTGAACTAATATTTAAAAAAATCTGTATAAATTCTTATATTATGAAACTATATTAGATATTTAAGCTTCTTCTTTAATACCGTTGATTGAGTTCGTGACTGGCTCAAATCGGACGAGGGGAAGAGGGTTATAGTTGAGATCAAAATTTAAATTTAAAACCTTAATAATTTCGAAAACAAAGTTTATGTTCTATAATTTATTTTATTTTTTTTAAATATTGTTGACGAAGAAATTCACAAAAGTAACTAAGATTTGTTAGCGTTCCCCCCACCCTACTGTCCCGGCCAGTCTAGAGCAAAGCTTAGACGTCATTCCTATACGCTCATTGTATATAAAACAACGCTAAATATATATAAAAATTCCGTAATGTGAAGTAATTTTCCCCATTTGCTTTTATTTATATCTTTCTTTAATGAGACGAAAGAAATCTGATCAGATTACGCATCTTATGCCTGTCGGAATTTTTGAAATTCATAAGTAAAATGTTCCGGCCGAATTCACAAATGAATACTGTTTTTTCAAAAATATATTTAATTTTTAATTTACATGTGTTAGATACCTACTAACCAATAAACCTAAGTGTCTGTAATACTAATATATTTTTTGTTTCTAATGTTTTTTAACAACGTTGTATTTCAACGACACTGAAGATAATATACAACTCATGCCAAAACATTGGCAAAATAAGAAATATATTGATAAAAATTGTATATATTTTAATCAACCTTGACTGAACCCCAACAAACTTTCTGCTAATGATATACAATATTATTTATTATGAGATATTTTACTATCTCATAATAAAATCGTCATATGTATAGAAATGATATTTTTGTAAAAATCTAATGAATAAATATATGGAAACTTAAAAAAAAAAATCATTTTTTAAGTCTTAAATCATGCTTAGTTTTCTTGAAAAATACTGGTCTCTTCATTTTTATATTAACAGCCAAGATTAATCTGCTCATATACACCTTTGGGTTGCATGCATTCATTTAAATACATTTTATGATCATTGTTCTTATTTGTAAGAGTTATGTTCAATCTTGGTTTGTAAAATTTAACCTGTAAAAAAGAAGTATTTCTTTTCTGAAAAATTTTTACATTTGGCCTTTAATTTAAAGAGTAATTATTATATAAACAATTTCATTCAATTATTTACCGTTTCTTCTTCCGGGTTGGACCGTGTCAAATTGGTGTTATTAGCCGAGCTTTCGCACATCATGTGATGGCTTCTTCAGGGCTGAAAAGAGAATGAGAGTTGTAANGCCCTGAAGAAGCCATCACATGATGTGCGAAAGCTCGGCAAAAAAGAACAATTTGACTCGGTCCAACCCGGAAGATGAAATGGTAAATACATCTGACGACCGACGAAGCCTACGTGAACAACAACAAAAAAAAAATTATATTTTATATTTTTTTTTGTTTTATTTAATCCCATGTTAATTTTAACAATTTTTAGTGCAGTTAGACTCTCGACACTAGTGCAGGGAAATTAATAACTTGTCGCGGTAGCGTAAATGGAAACGCACAAGCCCGGAAAGCAGGAGATCCCGGGTCGAGTCCTGGCTGAGACAGTTAGTTTTTATTCTGTTCCCTTGCACTAAAAATTGAAAAAAAAAATTATAATGAGTAAAATTTTCGGGAAGTTTTCTTGCCCTTCGTCAGTGAGTAGAGAGAGACTGATCATCTAACTGACGCTTTTCACTCCTCACTGTCGAATGGTGTTAAATCTCCCTGAAAATTTTAGTCATTGTATTTTTTTTTTGTGTTCACAAGGCTCTTTTATCGACCTGTTTGTATTTATTATATATATCGCAACAGCGTGGGTTTCATTTTCGATATATATATATATATATATATATGTATGTAGTAGTAGTAGTAGTAGTAGTAGATTGTAGGGCAATCAACTTCTAGGTTATTACGCCCTATAAACATCCCCTAATATATATATGTATGTATGAAACACTCGCAGTTGCGATATAGTAATCAAGAACAGGTGGGATAGAGAAAATAAATATGTGTTGGAAAAATATATAATAAAATTAATAGCAAAAATAATGAGGCTATATTTAAAAAAAAAAAAGAGTATTCAAGATTGATATAATTCCAATTTAGCAATTATTATTAAATCACATATCAATCTGATTAAAAGTTGAGTATATTTTTATACTCAAAATGACGTATTTTAAATTTCGAATGGGAAATTTGTCTAATACATATAGTATTAATACTATATATCAGAACACCAAACAGTGTCTGAGAAAGTGTACAAAACTGTGTTCTTCGGCCTGAGGATGGCTGACCAATGGCGATAATGCTCACCAATAAAACATGGAAGACAGCCAATGGCAACTGGTTCATTTAAGTATGTTGGTTTTAATTTAAACAACAATTAATCATTTTATTCCATTCCCTTTAGCATCCCTTAGCATATTTTGTTGTAATAGTTGATGGGAATATTCAATGAGAAGTTTTATAAATATTATTTTTTTGCGGTGTTTAATCCCACGTAAATTTTAACAATTTTTAGTGCGACGGAATAGAATTCCTGGCTGGGGTAGTTAGATTTTTTATTCTGTTCCCTTGAACTAAAAATTGATTCAATAAGAAATTTTGAAAGAGAATAAAATTCATTCTAATAAAATAAGAATCAAGGTCACGAATATTTTTCATGGACGTATACTTTTTTTAAATCCTATGCATTAAATAAAATAGCAAAAAGAAATTCACAATGATATAGGTGTGCTCCAAAAACAATTTTTTTTTTCCAACAAACAAAATGATGTAGCTTCATAGTGCTTAATTCAATCTCGCGATGTCTGTTAATATTCATGAACCAAACTTCTTCAGCCATATTCAAAATCACACCGACACAAACTATGACGAATACCAAAATCAAACCACGTTGAAAAGTTGACAGCAGGCTGTGAGCATCCTCTGAAACTGTAAAGTGAGTACTTATCTTTTTGGTATTTTTGGAGGGCAGAAAGGCTGAAGAGATGTTTATTTTAAAAGAGAAATTTGATTCGCATTTTGATTTTGATGGAATAACTTGATGGGACAAAGTACTTCGGGCAAAAAAAAAAAGAAGCTGTTCAGCCATAACTCTACTTTCTCCTGAAGGTCCTGAATCTTCGAATATTATATTGTAACTGAGAAAAATAATATTACAATAAATTTTATTTAGTAGTAATTGTCAGAATGTACCTTTCTGTGGTTTTGGATGTTGTAGATAATACACAGGTATTTTGGACCGATACGTCCATGCGTGACTATATACAATACAGTAAACTATATATTGTGAAATAAACAAATACTAGACCTAATCTATTTGCTCTAGTATATACTAGTTTATTTGCATTTTTTTATTAAATACAAATGATTTTAAAATGTTTCTATGATAATCAATAGTGACCTCTTTTTTATTCAACCCTGTTTCATTAGAATACATTTAATGTTATTATAATACATTTTTCAAAAATTCCTTTTATATATTTAATCATGATGATAATTGTGGTAAAGTAATTTCACATTTCATTATTTATTTAAATCGTACAGGGAGCTAGAAAAAAACTCTACCTCAGCCCGGGATCTATATAGATAATCCTTCTTTATATATGTCAGATCTCTTCGATACGTTGCATGTAAGCTCTTTCATCCCTAATTTCTTTTTTACATAAACTATATATCTAGAAATAATAATCAATGTTTATTTGCTCTAACAATTAACAAAATAATAATAATAAAAAAACTCTCTAACCTCCGAGGCCGACGAATATATCGTCTTATGCTCGGAGGAGCTGACATTGTCAAGCTGTTTAAATGTCTCTCGTTAATTGCTTTTTAAATTTAAATTTTCTGTTCCCTTGCACTAAAAATTGTTAAAATTTACGAGGAATTATATACCATATAGAGCATAAGCGATATATTCGTCTGCCTCGGAGGTTGGACTCTCGACACTAGTGCGGGGAATTTATTAACTTATCAGACTTGTCCCGGTAGCATAAGTGGAAAATGCACCGGCCCGGATAGCAGGTGATCCAGGTTCGAGTCCTGGCTGGGACAGTTAGATTTATTTATTCTATTCCCTTGCACTAAAAATTATTAAAATTTACGTGGGATTATATACCACAAAAAAATAATATTCATAAAATTACTAATTATTAACATATTTTATGCGCTTTAAGAGCAAAAATTAAGAATATTTAAAAATGTATCAAACCGAATTGTGGAAATTCAGTTTATTTAAAAATATATAATAATTTCCGATTTATTACAATTTGAAATATTAATGAAAGTAATTTGTAAGGGATGGCTCCACCTCTGAGCTATCTGGGTTAAATTTTATAGTAAAAATCTCCTTACACAACAAAAAAAAAAAACAAAAAAAAAAAACAAACGCTTGGGGACATGTATAGGTTGAAACCCTTAATTTTGAATACACGTGAAAGTTCTAGTGTACCGCTCATAATTAATTGAAAACAAGGAAATCTCACGTGATAATCTATCAGAAGTTTTTTTTCTAAACTGACCCTGTTCCAATTACAAAATTCAAATATGAATTCTATGGCCCATCTGGGTTATACACAATAATAGCTGTGACAAAGACCCATTCTTTTATATTTTATCTGAATCAATTTTTTATAACATCCTTAAAAAAAAAAAAAAAAAAAAAAAAAAATATTCATCATGTAGCGATATGATCATGATCCAGCACGCAGATGCGGCAGTCTGTCATATACTACTCTCAAGCATGCATCTATATCATATATACTTCCTGATTTCCGCATGTATTGCCTTGTTCTGCAGTATTTCAGCTGAATATGTAAGTCAATTTATGTAATGGAGGAATTTGTGCATTTTTAATCATAATACATTCAGCTGTTTTCCTCCGAGCAAATCAGATTATTAACCTACACGAATTTCGTAAACTTCAAACGAATCTCTACAGACCCTTCATTAGAGAAGCTAAAAATAAAATTCGTTCAAATTGTATGTGATATATATATATATATTTCTTATGACAGTAACCC